>CM074448.1:18288743-18538743 GCA_037101425.1 Elopichthys bambusa | reverse complement strand
CATGAAACTTAAAATCAACTTATATATATATACACACACACACACACACACACATATCCTGGACGAAAACCGTGACTGTTCTTGAATGGCCCAGCCAGAGCCCTGACTTAAACCCAATTATGCATCTCTGGAGAGACCTAAAAATGGCTGTACACCAACGTGTACCATCCAACCTGACAGAACTGGAGAGGATCTGCCAGGAGGAATGGCAGAGGATCCCCAAATCCAGGTGTGAAAAACTTTTTGCATCTTTCCCAAAAAGACTCATGGCTGTATTAGATCAAAAGGGTGCTTCTACTAAATACTGAGCAAAGGGTCTGGGAGAAGAAAAAAAAAAAAAAAATTATATATATATATATATATATATATATATATATATATATATATATATATATATATATATAAAAATCATCTCATATTAAGACATAGCACCAATTTTACAATTTGTTTAGACATTTTCAGAGATGCAAGCTCCAGGCCATCAGCCTGCAGCCTCGTGCCTATGGCCGAATCACAGTCATGCTGATACAGCTATAACGCACGGCTAATCGTGCGTTGAAACAGGAAGTGAAATAAACAGAAGAGAATGTCAAAATAAGGGTCCACAGAACAGAAACATGACAAGATCATAGGGCGCTATTGTTATATGTATAACAGTTAGTGCTGATCCTCGAATTAGACTGGACAAGAGACTTTCTGCTGATATTTCACCAATATAAGCAGAAGAACTCATCTCCACGCGTTCTAGACGGGCTGTCAGTCAGTGCAATTACATTGTTACGCCATAACGTGGCGGCAAGTGACTGTCTTTGAGTACGTTTTTAAACTGTTCATTCAACTACACATTCAAAAACACTGATTTGTTCAAAGAGAGACGTAATGAAAAAAGCTGTTGAAGTCATTTTAACTTTGAGCGCCACTTTAGAAGGCTCAGCTGACCAGCAATGCGTTGATGCCAAGACAGATTTCGCTTTCCTTGGAAATGACAACCTTTTTTCACGAATATATGTCTTGGCCTGAAGTAAAGATGCAGGTAATCGCACACTCTCAGTCAATTTCTCTCACATTCACTGTCTGTGTAAGCTTAATAAATGCAAATCCACAGAGCCTCTGTACAAATAGTACACATTATGTTATCATTACAAAACTTATTTAATATTTAGTATACCTGCATGAAGTGTAAAACGAGAAGACCAATAAACTTACGAAAAAAAAACACAAATATCGAGGTTGCCACAGTTTTTGCATTCCTCTGTGGTTGGCTCATCAATAGCGTGGTATAACAATATTGCAGTTATCATGACGGCCCTAGATATCAGTATATAAAGCAAGTTTCAGTCATACCACACTCAGTATGTTCTCCATGAGTTCCTTTTCCTGCTGGACCAGATTCATCCTACAGGACACACAAAACTATTAGTACAAATTCAACCCCACACAACACAAAGAACTGACACCCCTGTCTATCCTTTCTTACATATTCAGCTGATGTGGTCCAGGTTTGGTCTGTTTCTCAGGAAAGCTGCTTAACACAATGGTACGAATGGCCCTATTGGGAGAAAGTTCATATTACACTGTCAACACAAGTGGCTGGCACGGCATCAGCTTAAAGGGTTAGTTCACCCCAAAATGAAAATCATCATTAATTACTTCTGTCTTTCCAAACCCGTAAGACTTTCGTTCATCTTTGGAACACAAATGAAGATATTTTTAATGAAACCAGAGAGATGTCTGTTCCTCCATTGACTGCCTTTGCAATAACCACCTTGACGCTTCAAAAAGTTCATGAAGAGATCAGAAAACTAGTCCATATTAAATCGAGCAGTTTAGTCTTAATTTTTTTTTAAGAGACTCGATTGAGGTCACCAATGAGGTTCATTCTCGTGTGTTACGCAGCACGTTTGAGCTTCCAGAAGAGGTTTGTTCTTGTAATCTATTCAAGTTTGGTTAAGCTTCTGCTTATGTTCACTGATCAATGTTTACATGTGACCTACATTAAATCTTTTCATCATAAAAAGCGATCGAGTCTCTTTAGAAAACTTGGACTAAACTGCTCGATTCATATGGATTTGTTTTCCAATCTCCTTATGATCTTTTTAAGCGTCAGAGTGGTCGTTGCGAAGGCAGTGAATGCAGGAACAGACATCTCTCAGATTTCACCAAAAAGACCTTCATTTGTGTTCGGAAGATGAACGAAAGTCTTGCGAGTTTGGAACGACATGAGGGTGAATAATGACCATATTCATTTTAGGGGGGATAAAGGGTTAGTTCACCCAAAAATGAAAATTCTGTCATTAATTACTCACCCTCATGCCGTTCCAAACCCATAAGACTTTCATAACACTTTTTGATGAGATCTGAGAGCTTTCTGTCCTTCCGTTGGCAGCTACACAACTACCACTTTTTAACTCTGATGCTTAAAAAGTTCATAAAGAGATTAAAACTAATCTATATGAATTGAGAAGTTTAGTCCAAATTTTCTGAAGACACAATCGCTTTTATATGATGAACAAATTTAATTTAGGCTTTTATTCACATATAAATGCTCATCAACGCACACATCGGTTATGGTAAACAGAAGCTCAAGCATGTTCGTTTGACTTGCGAGAACCTATGAGGTTCATTCTCAAGTGTTACGCAGCACGTTTCTTCAGAAAATTAGGACTAAACTGCTTAATTTAGATTAGTTTTACGATCTCTTCATTAACTTTTTGAAGCATCAAAGTGGTAGTTGCATAGCTGTCAAAGGAGGCACAGAAAGCTTTCAGATCATCAAAAAATATCTTCATTTGTGTTCCAAAGATGAACGAAAGTCTTAGGAGTTTGGAAAGTCATGAGGGTGAGTACATGATGACAATTTTCATTTTTAGGTGAACTAACCCTTTAAGGGTTGACTTTCTTATTTGTTTCCTACTTTATTTTCATCAGAAATCCATTAGTATAAAACACTGATTTAAGCGAAGCAAATTTGATTATAATTATATTTAATAATATAACATATAAATGTTTCAACTGTTTATGGGTCAAAGACGAAAAAGAGGTTTGAAGCATAAAAAAAATAAATAAATAAAAAATACAGCTTTAAATTTTGTTTTTATTCCCTGTACATTAGAATGTGTTTTCTTGTTGTTGTTTTTTTGTTTTTTGTAATTTTATATTTTTCTGTGCAAAAAATAATGACCATCATACATTTTTTTTTACCATGATTTACAGAAGACACCCAATAAAATGTCATTCAGTGTAACGATATTTATTAGGCATTAAGTCTTATTAGGCATATTTAAAACAACACCCATTTGATGACATATTAAAAGACTATTTAAGGATCACAGTGCAGCTGCCCTCAAATACGAATTAATTTTATTTTTTAAATCTTTTAATTTTGCTAATATCCTTCAAACTACTACGTTTTACCATTTGTCAGCAAATAGTTTTTGTAAAGAAGTGAAAATCATTTAAAATATAATAATTTAGTATGATCACAATATTTTATATATTTTAAAAATTACAGGTCAGAATAAGTATATTGTTTTATTTTTACATGAATATATCTGTTACACTGAATGACCATGGTTTGTTATTCTGAATGACATTTTGCCAAAAAGGGAGATAATATTGCCATTGTCCCCATAATTGCAATGTTTTTAATATTAGTCTGTATCATTAAATTAGTTTTAATAATATTCCTGAGTAAACAGCAGAAACAGATTTTATTCTACTGTTCTGATGCTCCTGCCATGCTTGCTTAGCTTGTCACTTTATTTCTCACTTGCTCTGATCCAAAAAAAAGACTCCTTGCAGCTATATTTATGAATACTTTTTGTTTGGCAACATAAATGACATTAGGATGACCATTTTGAGTGGAGAATCCCCTCAATGGTCTCTCTTGAACTTGTGACATATCGTAATGAGGGGGAACTCTCTGTTCAGAAATAAGCTATTATTCTGACACTCCCAATCCTGAATACCTTTCTCTTTTTTCTTAAAGGCCCATTCACACCAAGTATGATAACTATAATTATAATGATAATAAAGATAAGTTAAAAAAAAAAAAAAAAAAAAAAAAAAAAAAAAAAAAATTATATATATTTATATATTTAAAGTTAACACATATGTCAGTGCTAAACATTATCTGTAATATAAATAAGATGCTAAAATTGTTATTTATACAGTGACACTGTCCTTCAGTGTAATGGATTACACTGTGGTATTTTTGTATTACACTGAATGACAAAAAAAACATTCAAACCATCAACTGGCCACCAACAGTGCACAGCATAAATGAGTACACCCCCTCTGAAACTTAACAAATTCAGCAAATACTCTTTACTTAGAAGACATGTTAGGGTTCTTTGGAGATATAATTTTTTTTTTTAATAATATAAAGTCTGTTTGATCAATTACCAAAGAAGCATATCAAAATTATTCAGGAAAATCAAAGTGATAAAATGTGTTGCAAAAATGAGTACACCCTCTTGAAAGTTACTAAATAAAACTAAACAAAAAAAAAATCTGGTGTAAGTTTAAGGCAATTTTTGATCAACAGGTAATTATGTTTAACCAAAACATTTATAGAGAAGTAATTTCTTTCCTTCTTAAAAGTGTTATATGGCCCACTGAATCATTCTCAGACTTAACAATGGAGCCACTAGGGAGAAAAATCAGAGAATCATCAAGAGACTTATTTTCTTAGCACAAAAGAGGACAGTGGTACAAGAGGATTACCAAATCATTATTTTAAGTGTGAAAATATAGCAAAAGTAACACAAAAATAAAAAAAAAATGGACTTGTGACAAGGCTCCTGAGATAATCAGGCTTGTAAGCTTTCATTTAGTGATGAGTGATTTGTTGCTAGAAAAAGAGCAGGAGAAATATCATGCAAGTGTCTCCGAGCCATAAAAAGCTATGAAAACAGTGACTGTCTTTATCTCACAGAGTAAGATGCAGCCTGCAGAAGTGACATCCATGGTTATTGTCCACACTGGAACTACCTACTGTAGCCAGTACTCCATACTCTGGTCTCATGAGACCAAGTCAACCCTTTCGGATCTAACAGAATCCAAAATGTTATGGTTTTGCTAGAGGAGGAGTACAGTGAGAAGTGCCTGATTCCCACAGTGAAGTTCAGTGGTAGTAAAGTTCTTATATAGGGATGTATGAGTGCTGAAGGTGTGAGGGAGTTTTGCTTTATCAATGCTGTCATGAATTCACACACCACTGTGTGATGTAATACAAAAACCTGAAACAGAAGCTGCTACCCTCTCCTCATTCCCTGCATTGTTGGGCATTTTTTCAACATGACAATAACTATATATATATATATATATATATATATATATATATATATATATATATATATTCTCAATAAAAAAGTATTTCACCCAATCCTAACACTCTTGAGCACCTGTGGGGGATTCTATAGAGGATTCTATTTAAGGAGGTCGTCCTCCAGGAGTTAAATGGGACAGATGTGACAATTTGTCATAAACTTGTACACTCTGTACCAAGAAGGGTCAGAGCAGTATACTTGTGTGGAGGACATACTAAGTAGGTTACTAGAATATTACACATGTGTTGAATTAAATCCAGGGTGTACTCATTTCTGCAATCCTTCATTTAAACAAAATTGACTAATTTACTTATTTTACAGATATTAATGACATATATTTCTGTTTTTATTAAGTATAGGTTTAATACATTGGAATTTTGCCATCTTTCCATGAATTGTATTAGTTATCATTAGGAAAATACATCTTTTGTATTTGTTCGGAGAGGGTGTACTCATTTATGCTGTACACTGTATATCAAACAGTGAATCTGACCAGTAAAGTTAATCACAATTATTCACAACAGCTACTTATTTTTCAAAAAAAATCAAACAATATATGTGGTGGTGTTTTGTTTTTTTTTTTTTTTTTGTTTGTTTGTTTGTTTGTTTTGGCAATTCACTAAATGACATGCGTTTTTGTAACTTAGGATACCACACCATGAAAATGTGGAATTATCACATTTTTAAGAGCAATGAACCTGCTTGACTGCAGCACCAAATTGTCTTCAGGGTGCCTTTTGATGATGTCACAGACTGTCGAATAACTATCTGTTTTTATATGATTTCAGAATGGCTTCTTGATTCTGTTACACTGAATCTATTTTTTAAATTGGTATTTTATATATTTATTTAAAGATGTAATGGCAAAATCAAAGTCCAGACCATTACAATGAATGACAATTTTACACTTTGGAACATTATTTCCCCCATATGTTGACATTTTATTTTCACAAAAGTTATTTCAAATATTGAAGTAGACAGTTTACTTCCATTTAACATGTTTTTTATGTATATAAAATGACTAATTATGGTTAATTAGTAACAGCTAGTTTTATAGTTTTATTGAGTTAGGAGTTATAAATACTATTAAAGTGTGAGAATTAAACTGCGCAAGTCAATGAAAGCATGCACCTCTGATAAACCATTAGCGCGACCACTGTGCATCACGTGCACACAAGTTTCTGACTGACAGCTTATGTCTGCTTATAAGCGGTTTCATTTTGAAGGCTGCACATTCGTCATTGAGAATGTCTCATTTCAGAAAAACAACCATTATAAACTTGACTACTGTGACACATGCTCTTTTGAAACAAATTACAGTAATTTCTCCATTACTTTGGAAAGTAATGGTAACTTTTGAAATGAAGCAACCTCAGTGACGTTTGCGGCCAACAAATGTGACCTCTAAAGAACGCAGCCTTCGAAATGAAACGCAGCCATATACATTATAAACTGTTATCTAACCCTGCCTAAGCTGTGAAATACAAATGAACACCACACTGACCATCGGTTGTAGATCAGCACGGCCATAGCTGTGGTGGGTGGCAGGGTGGACAAATCCAGATCTACATGTTTAACTCCAGGAGGAACATGACTGACACACAGAAGCTCATTCAATAACATATTGAGAACAGGGATGGTCAAACTGTGATTCAAACAGAAAGACAAAACAGGACCAATTTACCATCTGTATCAATGTCCAACACAATCTTTACATTTTCTTAAAGGGGTCATATGATGCTATTTTAAAAGTATTTTTATTATTTTGTTTATTAGGTGTAATATAATGTTAACATGATTAATGTTCTGAAAAGCTCTGATTTCTACAAAGTCTCTCCTTCCGAAA
The DNA here is from genome assembly GCA_037101425.1 of Elopichthys bambusa. Classification (NCBI taxonomy): domain Eukaryota; kingdom Metazoa; phylum Chordata; class Actinopteri; order Cypriniformes; family Xenocyprididae; genus Elopichthys; species Elopichthys bambusa. Next base: position 18,531,567 of record CM074448.1, on the reverse strand, counting down.
AGACCAGAGTGCTCTGATGGGCCAGATGGCCCAGTGAATCATGATTGGTCAAAAACCTCAAGAGCGTGTCAGAAACGTAACGACCCTTACCACAGTCACAAGCTTCAGCTTCCAAGGATTCTGAAGCAACTGTAAACACACAGTAATGATGTTGTCTGTATTATAGGTGTGTAACAATACACTCATGTCATGATTTGATACTAATTGCGATACTGAACTTACGATACTATCATATTTTAAGCCAAAATAAAGAAGAGAGGGTTTTGTTTTTTTTTATTACTTTATTATATTAAAATAATATTTTTTATTATCAGGACCCACAAATATTCCCCCACTGCATTATACATTATATTCAAAATTATATATAGTAGTTTAATGTAGTAATGTCACCTAAACTCTTACAACTCGAGTTGTAATTGCAAGAAAGCATGTCAAAATGACTATTCCCAAACTGTAAATGGTTAGTTCATTGAAAAATTTAAATTCTGCATTTACTTACTCTCATATGTTGTTTTTTGCGTGTCACGCAAGCATTTGAACATCTGTGTTTACTACACACAAGTTTACTGTGTGTCATTGTAAATCTGTTCAAATCCATGGTGTCTCTTCACAAGACTTGGATTTGGATTAGACATGCCTTTATGACATTTTTTGGATCCTTTAAGTTTTAGAGGAATGGACTTTAAATGGAGGAACAGAAATCTCTCAGGTTTCATAAAAAATATCTATGTGTTTGGAAGTTGAACAAAAATCTTATAGGTTTGAAACAAGGGTGAGTACATGATGACAGAATTTACATTTTTGGGTGAATTATACCTACAATAAATACAGTAAGTCAATAACTGGATAAAACTAACTCTATATTGCGAATCATAATTTACATTAACAATACATACCGTCGCATTTTAATATTGTGATATTTAGCTATAACGATGTATCATTACACCCCTACTGTATTACTGTATCGGGTAGAGCCAGAGTAAGATTCTGAAGATGCGGATGATCGAACAGATCGATCGGAAACAACTTTGCAAGTAAAACTTCAGCAATACATTTCATAGTGGTAAGTTTATTTTGTAACTCTCTTACCTTTCATATACAAAGATCTTCTTGACATGGTGACAAGACAACACTACAATTTAATGAAGCCCCATCATCTTTCTTTACATATGGGTTTGGGCAGGCATTATGCTAATATTTTGCACTGTGATGCAGACATTGACTTTTTGGCAGGTCTGGAGCAGTAACTTTGCAGATCTTATACACACACAAACATATACATTACACACTAAAGGAAAAGAAAAACATTAAAAAGCATCATATGACCCCTTTAAATGTAAGTGGAGTTTGCCCATGCAAAAATCCTTGTCACAAAAGCAAAGCACTGCTTTTTGAGTGGCTGTTCTAAATTTGTAAAGTTGCTAAACATAAAACTCAAAAGAAAAACAACAATCAAATGTTTTATCTTTACTCACCCTTTCTCTAGTATGTTCAGGTCCCATCTCAGGTGGGCAGCAACTTTAAGTGCCATTAGCTTCAGTGTGCGGTTCCTCCGGTTGTCCACTGGTGGCTGAACCTGGTTCTGCTCATTCACAGATGGTTTGGAGGCTTGTTCAAGAAACTGAATGATGAGCTGAACAGGAGATGGATCTGTGGAAAACAAAATTCAATTCTAAATCTCATCTTAAGAAAACTTAAGGTTATCTGAACCTTATTCTTTGTTGACACATGAGGAATTGTGAAAATTGTCAACATACAAGAGCATTTACAGCTTATTTTATTTCTGTATTGTGACACATATCCAAGTAAAAAAGCACATTAAATGACTGGCTGGACTTGATTTTATCAATGCGGAATAGACTTAGAAGAACTAATTTGACATCAGCTGAAACAAAGCATTTGCAGAGATTATGAAGACATGTTAACAAGTTTACCTTAAAGTGACAGTTGACCTTAAAGTGACACTTATATTTACTACAGTAAAGTCATAATAATATGCAATCTTCTTCGAACAAGGAGAATGTTTTTTTTTTAGTATCTCAGAGCAACTCCACCACCTCTGCATTTGCTCTGAGTTTAAACATCCATTTGGGAACGCAATGCGCACTATGTAAATTTTATTTTCACATTCACATATTTATCCAACTTTTTTGTGGATTAAAGCATTTTATAAAGCACTAATTTTGTGATTAGTATCGTTTGTAAACCTGTTGTCACGGAAACTTAAAGGTCCACCCACCATATTCTCACAAAATCCTGTGGAATAAAAATGACTTATGCCAACATATCACAATATTTTTACTTGAGTAAAAACAGAAACTACAGTATGATGAATTTTTGGAAGGGGTGGTTAAGTGTCAAGGTGATCAAGACAAGGTCATAGTTCATAGATCAACCCTCGCTTGAGGTTGAAATGGCAATGTTTCAGTTAGGAGTCCAACTGGTGGTGACTCTAGTTACCTGGATGAGGGCCTTGTAAATGCTGCTCCAGTAATGATGGATCAAGAAGAAATTCAAACCAGGAAGTCTGTGGTGGGGTGCAGGGCCGACTGCCACTCACCGCCTCCCGGTCTGCAGCCTCAGCACTCATACTAACCTGCAGAAAAACATCAGTGTATACAGCACATAACATTCAGTGCATAAAGCATATTAAACTCTGACTCAAAATATAGTGAGCTGATGAACTAAACAGTATTTTTGGGCTTGAGTTTAGAATGTACTGTACGTTACATATATGCCCGGAAATTATGTATAGTATAGGTAGGCAGCTCATGTTTTAGCACACAGTCTATGTCTGTAATTTACACATTTGAGCTTTTAATTGCAATCATGCTGTTATTTCATTACGTTTTAGTAACTGATGATCATTAAAGATAGTGATATTGGTGACAGTAAGGCTTAGATTTACATCAGACTCTTGTTAACTGTTGAGGGCTGCGTTTCCCAAAAGCATCGTAAGCCCAAGTAGATCGTCTTATTGTCACCAAAGGTCTCTATGCTTTTTGCAAACGCATCCCAGATGGGTGAGCTCAACGTTCGTCTTTGATCAATATAGTCCCAATAAAAGAGACACGCTGGAAACGTTTTACCCTTTCCCACATTATCACTTACCTGTTTAGAACGTCTGAATAATTAATACGATAGATATCACAAACTGTTTCTATTTCAGCAAAGAGTAAAATAGTCAAGCGTTCCAAAGACGCCAATAAGTTTCTTCATCGTAGAGGATCTATGAGAGACAAAGCGAAACAGCGCCGCTACCGTGCAGGCGGTTACATCTCCTTCTTCTTTTGATTTAGTGGCGGTTGGCAAGCAAACATATTGTGCATTTCCGCCACCTGCTGTGTTGGAGTGTGGAGCAGCAACGCATAATCAATAAAGCATCAATAAAAAAAAAAAAAAAAAAACTAAATAAATAAGCTAAATAAATAAATAAAAAGGACAAATGTAAATTTGTATTTTCACAATTGGGTTGTAAAGTTCAATGTACATGTATACTTATTTCATCAAGCTTGTGCAACAGCAACAAGGTGAGAATGATAATGAGGCACTTTAAGTAGAAGAATATTTTTTTTTAATTTTATTTGTATTGTATTTTATTTGTTTAATTTATGAATTAATATGGTCTCTGCACTTGTGTCTTTGTTAATATCTGTCTCTGTTTCTGTCTGGAACAGGTTGCAGGTCCAGACCCATCTGTCAAGACGCTTCTTTGTCCACATGCTGTCCACCCTACCAGCCCAATGATTATGCTGGAGAGCCTCTGACCACAAGTCATAGGTACAGGATAATGTTCATAGTCAATTAATCTTCATTTCTGTAGCACTTTATACAAAACAGCTGCACAGTAATAAACATGAAAGTAACAATTCAAAAGACTGTAGAAATTCAAAAGTTGAATTTAAATATAAAAGCCAAATTACAGACTTAGTTTTTTTGAAAATGAAAAATAAAGTTTTTGTGTTTCTGATAATACTAGAAAAAGGGATACTCCACCCCGAAATGAAAATACTCTCAGAATATGACTTTTAAAAAAAGAATCCATCTCTGTGAGTGCAAGTGTACAACCCTGAGGTCGACGCTTCAGTAACCACACAAAAAAAAACAATAGTCAACATAACCCTGGTTGAAGCGAAACAACAGGTGTGTGTTAGACAGCTGGCAATTTGTAGTATATCAAATTTAACATAATAGCATTTTCTGTTACAGTTGCTGGTTGTAAGTACACACGACGAGGAAAATATAAGTATAACAGGCTTTAATAAATCCACAGGCAGGAACACAGGAGAGACAACCACACAATATACAAATGATACTGAACCATACTGAACACGAAACAGGGCTTATATACACAAGGATACAAGGAGGGTGAATGAAAACAGCTGAATGTGATGATTGGGGTGATAAGTAACCATGGAGACTAACTAGTGGCGGGAAATGGAACAACACAAGTCCAAAACAGAGTGCAAATGTAACATTTTCCTCAAACACCTATTGTTTCATTTCAGTGGACATTGATTCGTCAACATATGGATTACCATCATGTTTACTATGTTTGGTTTTTGACCTTCTTGCATGAACTCACAGAGATGGATTATTTTGCTTTAAATCTCAGTTTGTATTCCAAAGGGGGGGGAAAAAATGTCATAATCATCTGGAACAGCCTGAGGGTAAGTAAATGATGAGATGATTTCTGTCTTTGGGTGGATTATACCTTTAAGTTAAGTTAGCTTAAATGAATGTGCCTTTGTGATATTCCACTATCCCTTCTTTTGTAAAAGTGAAAATGCAATACAGAAGTGTAAAAAAAAAAAAAAAAAAAAAAAAAAAAAAAAAAGGCTAATTCGACCTCTCCTCAATCATCAGTTTCTTTACTGTACTGTCCAAAAATATGCCCATTAAATATCTTTAAAATCCAGTATACCTGTAACTGTTTTAGTTCCAGTGTAAACAAAATATCAGGAAATCTAAAATTAGTCAGTAAAAGAAAATACATGTTCTCTGTACCTGTACAGATGTTCAGTTATTGTGTTTTGTCTTTGTAGAAGCAAAGAGCAAAACTGACAGAGAAGAAGTGTCCTTGACGAGGAAACCATGGCAGCAATATACGGTAAGTCAATACTTGGTGAAAGGGAAATTTACTAAACTTTTTTTTTTTTTTTTTTTTTTTTTTTTTTTTTACAAAATTTAGAACATTTATGTAAATAGCCTATATTTGAAACATGTTATATATATATGTATGTATATATGTGTGTGTATATATAATATAATATAATATAATATAATTATATTTATTATACCTCTTCAGCCGTGACGTAGGCCTATTCACGATACAGCACTAGCCTCGAGCACCTTATTGCTTTTATAAAACGGTTACCACACAATTGACTAGGTGCACAAGATGGTGCCGGTGAGCTGCGGCGATGCGACTGTGCACATGGTTACTTCCGCTCATGCCCTTCTGGTCTTAGTGACGCTTGCATTTGGTGCAAGAAGAAACTTAAATATGAGATCCACAGGGATCTCTTTATCCATACAAAAACAAGTATGTAATATATATCTCCTGATTTTGTTCTGACAGCTGGGGGACTGAATGGCTCAAAAACTGCTTTCTCTTTCTGCGTGGAACAACACTCGACCTTCATGAAGATCTAATGTTTGCTATTGTTACCCAAAGCATCAATCCTCATCAGAGATATAAATAAACATGGGAATATGATATGGACTCAATGTATGCTTAAGTAACTTTATTTGGTAACATTATTATCGCTAACTGTATTAGGCCTATTTAGTAGCCAATGTAATTTAAATGCATAATTTTCAGTGTTTGTATTTCCCATGTACGTTTCTATTAATTACTGCATCAAGTGCGACGAGTAAAGAGCATCTGTTGCATACATCATTATCTCTCTCGTCTAAGCAGCAAAAAACGTATTTTACTACGGGTAAAAAAAAAAAAAAAAAAAAAAATTACCTATATTAAACGGTTTGTGCTACAGTTAAAAATGTAAATTAATAGCAATCTTTTCACAGCCCTTGTTTTTATCTAAAAAGATAATTGATGCAAAGAAATTGTAAAATATGTAGTGAACATATTGATAGAGCAATTGAGGTAGGCAAGTGAAAATATATGCACAGAATTGAGAAAATAGTATTTATGGAAATAAATTTATCACGGAAAACGTGTCAATGTTCACACCGCATTTTATGCAGACACCTCTAATCGTAGTTGTATATTTACAGGCATTATTGTCATTGTATATGCATATGCACCATGAGTTCGTTAATCGAACTAACCCATGCATGCATGCATTTAAATGCTATTGGCTCATGTGATTGTACTATTGTCACGTCCACCACTGTTTCCACTACACTACACACATCATGGACTCAGTTTCCCACAATGCTTTGTTCTGTCATCTGTGTAATTGTGTGCAGCTGTTTCCCATCACCTCATTATCCCTTTGTCTCTCTCCCTATAATACTTAGTTCAGTTGTTTGTCTTATTGTGAAGTCTTGTCTTGCACCGCATTACTGAGTGTTTCCCCTGGTTTCTATGTTCCTGGTTTGTGATAGCTGCCTGTTTCCTGGTTTTCCCATTCCTGTCTTGCCCTCTGGATTTGTTTGTTTGTATGGACTGATTTACTGTGCTCTGACCTCTGCCTGTTTGATTGACTAAGACTTTGGATTGTGCTACAAATAAAACTGCATTTGGATTGTCTATTGTTGACGCTCAGTGCTTGCAACAACCGACACCAGCAAATCATAACAACTATATATCTTAGTTGTATTTTAAGTGATATAACCCATTCTATAAACAACTATAAGAGATCATTTTCGGCTTTCCCCGGCACTCTGCACCGGCATAAAGCGAAACCAGAAGTGTATATGCGTACACTCGCTGATCGAAAATCTGAAATGGCGGCCATGTACAAATGTTAAAGCCAGAAATATGTATCAGTGTAACTTTCATGAAGTAAACTTTTTCTAAAAGTCTTCCTTCCACCAGAAAAAAATAGTCCCTGACTGTGAACAGCAACAGAAGTTACATTTTCATGCCATTAGATGGCGGCAAAGACTGTCTTTGAGTGTGTCCGTAGTGAAGACTTGTTCCGTTTTCAAAACAATTCAGTCTTTTCAATACAAGAGGCAACTGACAAATGCTTTGACTGGTGTTGTTAGTCACGTGAAAACCCCTTAAATGTTAAAAGTACAAGAAGATACATCGGATATTTAAACAGATTTTTTATTATGAACATAGGACTGACCTGAAGGAAAATGCTAAATCTGAATGCAGGTAATAAACTCTCACTCAATCTTTTTCTCACAACACTTCTACATAATACAGTAAGCTTCAATGAACAATTTCAGTTGAGAACATAGTTTACGTTGCTACGAGTGATTGCTAAGGGTGTTGTGTATTGATACACAGAACCGTTGGGTGAAGCAGTTAGCCATGTTTTATCATGAATAAAACACAGCTATTGACCAATCAGAATCAAGGACAGGAACTAACAGCTATTACTCATATCGTGATAATAGGCAAATAAAATATAGGGCCTATCAATGCTATTGCTTGCTATGCTATTACACATTAGGCAACAATATTCAACGAAGAGAGGATGCAGGATCTAGTTGAACAGCAAAGGTTTATTGACAATAACTATAACACAAAACACTCAGGAACAAAAACAACCAACTAAACATTGGGACAGACAAGGGAATGCAGGAAGACTGAGTCTTTAAAGGGAGTGCTGATGAGGATGTGCAGGTGCAGGGAATCCATGTGATGAGATGAGCTGACTGGGTGCAGGTGTGGATCAGGAGGGATGCTGGGAAATGGAGTCCGGGGAAGGTGAGACGAACTGTGACTGTGACAATAAGTGAAATAATGTTTACAATAATAATTTTCTGTCAACATAATGAAGTTGTGAGCACAAAACATTTTGTTTTTTTAAATGACATTAAAAGGAATGTTGTCTTATGTGCATACAGGTAGGTCCAGAAGTATTTTGAACAGTGAAACAATTTTCATAATTTCTCTGTTGGATTTGAAAAGCAATTTAAGCACTCTTTCTCTGTACACTTCGTTATCAGACTGAGGAGCTAACTTTTGTCCGAGCATGTGGATTTTCTTGTTTTTCTTAACTTGAACACATGAAACAATATAAACACAATAACCATATGCCAACTCGGGTGTAAGCGAAACAGCGGGTAAAATAAGTATTAAATACGTCATCTTTTTATTTATTTATTTTATTAAACACTGTTCCAATGCAGCAATTCACATAAAATTTTGAAAAGACATCGATATTAACTTCTACACAGTCAAAGAAATCATAATTTTACAATCCATATAAAAGCTATTTGTAATAAAAGGCAATGACTCAGGAAAAGTATTGAACACACTAACTGAAATTGTATTTAATAGTTGGTGTGAAAGTCTTTTTTGCAATGACAGCTTCAAGGTGCATCCTATATGACCAAACTTTAAATATCTTGAATATTCTGGGTCTAGTCTCTCTTGTGAATTTTGATCTTCAGTTCCACAAATGCTCTGTTGGGTTTAGGTATGGTGATTTACTGGGACATTCTAACAACTTTATTTTCTTCTACTGGAACCAATTCAAACTGTCCTTTGCAGTGTGTTTTGGATTGTTGTCCTGGTGGAAGGTCCACTAAAATCTTATCTTTATCATCCTGGTGGATGGCAACAAATTAATCTCAAGAATTTTCAGTACATGGCTCCATTCATCTTCCCTTCAATAATATTGATTCTGCCAGTACCATGAGAAGAGAAACAGCCCCATACCAAGGTGCTTCCACCTCCAAAACATCACTGTTGGTATGGTATTTTTAGGGTCATATGCCAAGCCATTTCTCCTCCAAACATGGCATGTGGTATTGTTGTCAAAAGTTAGATTTTTGTCTCATCTGACCACACTAAATTCTCCCAGTAGTTCAGACCTTTTCAAATGTTGTGTAGAAAACTTCAAATGAGCTTCAAAATGTCTTTTCTTCAACAATGGAGCTTTATGTGGTGAACATGCATGGAGGCTGTAGCGGTGGAGTGCATTTCCTCTTGTTTTCTCTGTGATAACTGTACCTGCTGCCTCCAGTTCTTTCAGGACCTCTTTCCGAATGGTCCTTGGTTCTTGGGCTACTCTTGACTAACCTTCTGACTCCCTGATCAGAAACCTTGCAAGGAGCTCCTTTGCATGGACAGTTGATGGTGGAATGCTGTTCCTTTCAGTTGTGGAAAATGGCCCCAGTGGTGCTTACAGGAAGATTTAGCAGTTGGAAAATCCTTCTGTAACCAGTGCTGATTTAATGTACGGCAAAAAATCTTGTTGTGAAAGTCTTGCGAGAGCTCTTTGCCTCTACCCATCATAAGATGTCCAATACTTCCTAAAGGGAGCTGCCAGAAAAATGGAGCGCAGCTGGAAGAAAACAAAACTAGAAGTTTTTCGCATTTTGTGGAGAGAGAGAATGATTGAGTACAGAAAGGCCTTAACTGCTAGATCTGCCTATTTTTCAAATCTTTTAGAAGAAAATAAACATTACCCTAGGTATTTATTTGATACAGTGGCTAAATTAACAAGAAATAAAGCTTCAACTTCTGATGTTTCTAAAGAGCACAGCAGTAATGACTTTATGAACTTCTTTACTTGCAAGATTGACAATATTAAAGTGAAAATTATAACCATGCAACCGTCTACTACAGTATAGCATCAGGTAGTGCATTGTAGTGTCCCTGAGGAAAAATTCAATTCATTCGCTACTTTAGGAGAGGAAGAATTATCTAAACTTGTTAAATCATCAAAATCAACAACATGTATGTTAGACCCTATACCGACTAAGCTATTGAAAGAGATGCTTCCAGAGGTCATAGATCCTCTTCTTAATATCATTAATTCCTCTTTATCACTAGGATACATACCAAAAAGTTTTAAGCTGGCAATTATTAAACCTCTTATTAAAAAAACACAACTTGATCCTAGTCAATTAGTCAAATTAGTCAATTACTGGCTGATCTCATCTCACTTTTCTGTCAAAAATACTAGAAAAGGCAGTATCATTAAAACTGTTCCTTTTTAGAAAGAAATAATATCTATGAGGATTTCCAGTCAGGATTTAGACCGTGCCATAGTACTGAGACTGCTCTCATTAGAGTTACTAATCATCATTGCTCTTATCATCAGATCATGGTTGTATCTCTCTATTAGTGTTACTGGATCTTAGTGCTGCATTTGACACTATTGATCACAACATTCTTTTAAACAGACTCAAATTATGTTGGCATTAGTGGAATTGCATTGTCATGGTTCAAATCATACTTATCTGACCGTTATTAGTCTGTAGTAGTAAACAAAGAGATGTCATATAGATCACAAGTTGAATATGGAGTACCGCAAGGCTCAGTACTAGGACCATTGCTTTTCACTCTGTACATGCTACCCTTGGGAGATATCAATATGGCGTTAGTTTTCACTGTTACGCTGATGATACTCAGCTCTTTTTCTTCGCACCCTGACGAAACTTACCAATTCACAAAATGAACGGAATGCATAGCTGATATAAAAAATTGGATGACAAGTAATTTTGTACTACTAAATTCAGAAAAAAGAGATTCTAATTTTTGGACCAAAAACTTCTTCACGTAATAACCTAGAATATTGTCTAACACTTGATGGCTGCTCTGTTAAGTCTTTGTCGTCAGTTAGGAACCTGGGTGTGCTCTTTGATACCAATCTTTCATTTGAAAGCCATGTTTATAGCATCTGTAAAACTGCATTCTTCCATCTTAAAAATATATCTAAACTACGACATATGCTCTCAATGACAAATGAAGAACAGTTAGTTCATGCGTTCATGACCTCAAGGCTAGATTACTGTAACGTTCTACTGGGTGGTTGCCCTGCTTGCTTGATAAACTACAGCTCATACAAAATGCAGCAGCTAGAGTTCTGACTAGAACTAGGACGTATGACCATATTAGCCCAGTTCTGTCAACACTGCATTGGCTTCCTGTTAAACATCGTGTAGATTTAAAAATCTTGCTAATTACTTACAAAGCACTAAATGGTTTAGCTCCCCAGTACCTGAGCGAGCTCTTAATGCATTATAGTCCTTCGCGTCTATTACGATCTCAGAATTCAGGCCAGCTGATAATACCTAGAATATCAAAATCAACTGCAGGTGGTAGATCCTTCTCCTATTTGGCACCTAAACTCTGGAACAATCTTCCTAGCATTGTTCGGAAAGCAGACACACTCTGGCAGTTTAAATCTAGACTAAAAACACATCTCTTTAACCTGGCATACACAACACATTATCAATTTATTTTTTCAAATCCGTTAAAGGATTATTAGGCTGCATAAATTAGGTCAGCCGGAACCGGGAACACTTCCAATAACACCAGATGTACTCGTTACATCAGAAGAAGAATGGCATCTACGCTAATATTAGTCTTTCTGTTTATCCCGAGGTTTACCGTAGTCAACCGGATCCGGGCCGCATCCAGGTGAGACCAAGGACCTGTGCCTTGACGGAAGCTAGTGATCCAGTGCACTGGAAGGATTCTGCGATTGAGACAGCCCTTAAAATGGCTGACTCCTTGATCAGTGCCCGGACTACTGAACTTGGGAGCTGATTGAGACGCACCCATGTCACATAACCTGCTTTCTGGAATACCTCCCTGGGTAATTGTGTGCTAATAGAACTTTATCACACTTCCTATTTCCGGTAAGCGAAGCAGTGTATCGCTACTTCCGGTCCCATCACAACGCAATTACCACTAATGGCTGAATCCTCTCGCTGGCGTTACTGCAGCGATCCGGTGGCTCTAATTCTAACAACGACACCCTTACCTCAGTTTTCACGATTTCCCGACACAACAAGAATAGAGGAAAGCATGGGTGAGACTGATACAGCGGGATGAAGATCCTTCTTTTAAAATACAAACCCGATTCCAAAAAAGTTGGGACACTGTACAAATTGTGAATAAAAAAAAGGAATGCAATGATGTGGAAGTTTCAAATTTCAATATTTTATTCAGAATACAACATAGATGACATATCAAAGGTTTAAACTGAGAAAATGTATAATTTTAAGGGAAAAATAAGTTGATTTTAAATTTCATGGCATCAACACATTTCAAAAAAGTTGGGACAAGGCCATGTTTACCACTGAGTGGCATCCCCTCTTCTTTTTATAATAGTCTGCAAACGTCTGGGGACTGAGAGACTTACTCAAGTTTAGGAATAGGAATGTTGTCCCATTCTGGACTGCAGGCTGGCCATTTCAGTACCCGAATAAATGAGCCTTGGCCCAGAGAAAACGTCTGCGCTTCTGTTTAGATATGGCTTCTTTTTTGACCTATAGAGTTTTAGCCGGCAACGGCGAATGGCACGGTGGATGTGTTTTCGACAATGTTTTCTGGAAGTATTCCTGAGCCCATGTTGTGATTTCCATTACAGTAGCATTTCTGTATGTGATGCAGTGCTGTCTAAGGGCCCGAAGATCATGGGCATCCAGTATGGTTTTCATCAGGTCTCACACACACTTCAGCGTTGCGGTTACTAGTTAAAACGAGCACTGACACAGTGTAGTGAAATAATCACATGTTTACAAGCCACTGCTTTCTCAGATAAATTCTGTATGCAGCAATCATCAGAATATCTCTTCTCCTGTCTCTGAATATGTCTGTATTTTTTTTAATTATCCCGTGGATGCTTATTTTAAGAGGCATTTATTCAACTAGGTGTTAACGTCACATTGAAAATATACATAACCGGAAGAATCGATGCTTCTACGAACACTTCCGGTAATCAATGGGCTATATGCACAGAGCGTTCTTTAGAACTTCCGCAATAATATAAGCCAGCTCAAAAACTTCCGGTGAGATGTCATTTGCTGGTGTGTTGAGCATCAGTAGTGTAATATTTAGTTTATAATCAGAATATAGTCACTTAAATAGTCAGGCATAGCATTAATTTAGTTATTCAAACGTAAGACGGCATAAAAAAATAAATAGATAAAGATGTACCTCATTGTTCCTCCTCAGCTAAATTCAATTCGACCATCAGTTTTCACACTTTTATGTGAAAAAAGCTTCTAAAATTAAATATTTATTGTGCACTTTAGTTAGATTAATTGAATAAAATGTGTGTTTTTACAAGTGTGCTGAAATCATTGATCTTGCGCTGCACTGACTGACAGCTGCTGTGACTACAAAGGGAAAGCGCAGTGCTCGCTTTCTGTGTCATTTATTCACAAGAAAAGCTTTTCTTAAGATTTTTTGAGTATTTCATACTTCACATTGACAAAATGTATTTTTAAACCTAGTTAGTTTATAATGTTTAATATTTAGTCAAAAACAAAGTGAAAAACGATTAGAGGAAATAGCTGATATATGGCCAAATAAATGCTACTTTGCTGCCACCTGCTGGTTAAAGTGGTAATTATTGTCTTTTTTATTTGTAAATAAGTGTTTTTTATCAAATGTTGAATTTCCTACATTTTTAAACGTTCGGTTTTACAATGGGGTCAATCTCAGAAGGATGAACAAATAATGTTTGTGGTCATCACAGTAAAATTAACATTTGAAGTGCTGGGGGAAAAAATGTGTGTGCGCGTGTCTAATTACAGACATGACGTTTTTAAACGGTCCCAATAGCTTCTTCTTTATTGCAATCAATAAAACTGGTTTATCGGCAAATTAGGTAAATGTGATAACTGCATTAAAATATGAATACAACATTAAAAAGTTAACCATTGATGGTTGTGTGTCGATGTACAGCGACTACAGAATGAACAGCTAACAGTTCACCGGAAATGCCCGAGCTGGCTTAATGACAACCAGAAAGTAACCGTGCATATAGCCTATTCTGCTGTGATAAAGGTCTATTCGGTTGTTAAGTCTGAAGTCACGCGGCAGCGCTTCCGGGTCCAAACGCTCGATCTCATACCACAAGAAAACAACAAACGGTGCTAATATACATACATAATGTGGTGTAATACTACCAAAAAAATATAATCATAACCTTTTTTTCTCTTTATCTCCATACCAAAATCCCAGATGGCCAGACAGTGATTCATCTTATAAATCGTTAAAATATTAATGTCTGTGACGCTGTGAGCACGGAGACTGTTGTGTAGACTGTAAGTATTTTAAATGTTTGACTTTTTAAAATGTTAAATGTTTCATATGAATAAATAGCGCTCATAAACGGCCGTCGAGATGGCATTTTCAAGTGAAACGAGCCGGGGCTTGGACCCAGAAACGGCGTTCCTTACGTCACAACTTAACAAGTGGATAGAGCTGAAGCTGCGTTGACCTGTGTAGGCAATTAGAAGGGGTTTGTGTGTAGAGATTTGCAGTGACAGTTTTTTTAACCTTTATTTATATAGCGCTTTTTACAATGTAGATTGTGTCGAAGCAGCTTTACATTGATAACTGGTACATTATTTTAGCTCTTAAAGAATAGTGTCAATGCAGGCAGATCAAAGCACTGTTGAATATCAAATATCAATTGTCAAGTGTCCCCAACTAAGCAAGCCAAAGGCGACAGCGGCAAGGAACCCAAACTCCAACAGGTGACATCAGGTGGCAAACGGGTGTTAAAATGGAGAAAAAAACCTTGGGAGAAACCAGGCTTAGTCGGGGGGCCAGTTCTCCTCTGGCAAAAAGTGCTTTGTTACGACTCAGGTTGCTATCATAAGTCAGATAGGATCGCAACATTCAAAGTATTTAATTCAGTTCCATCCAGTTGAGGATCGTATTCATCACACTGGTATGGACGGTTGTTGAGGAGATGCGCAACTGGTTGTCATGTTGATGAGGCCTTCACAGTGGATGATCTAGTTGACTCAATCTCTGCTGATACATCAGGGCTGCGTTGTGGTCGTGTCAAGGCGCAGGTCCTTGGTCTCACCTGGATGCGGCCCGGATCCGGTTGACTACGGTAAACCTCGGGATAAACAGAAAGACTAACTACTAGCATAGATGCCATTCTTCTTCTGATGTAACGAGTACATCTGGTGTTATAGGAAGTGTTCCCGGTTCCGGCTGACCTAATTTATGCAGCCTAATAATCCTTTAACGGATTTGAAAAAATAAATTGATAATGTGTTATGTGTATGCCAGGTTAAAGAGATGTGTTTTTAGTTCAGATTTAAACTGACAAGAGTGTGTCTGCTTTCCGAACAATGCTAGGAAGATTGTTCCAGAGTTTAGGTGCCAAATAGGAGAAGGATCTACCACCTGCAGTTGATTTTGATATTCTAGGTATTATCAACTGGCCTGAATTCTGAGATCACAATAGACGCGAAGGACTATAATGCACTATAATATAGGACTATAATAGCTCGCTCAAGTACTGGGGAGCTAAACCATTTAGTGCTTTGTAAGTAATTAGCAAGATTTTAAAATCTATACGATGTTTAACAGGAAGCCAATGCAGTGTTGACAGAACTGGGCTAATATGGTCATACTTCCTAGTTCCAGTAAGAACTCTAGCTGCTGCATTTTGTACGAGCTGTAGTTTATTTATCAGGCGAGCAGAACAACCACCCAGTAGAGCGTTACAGTAATCTAGCCTTGAGGTCATGAACGCATGAACTAACTGTTCCGCATTTGTCATCGAGAGCATATGTCGTAATTTAGATAAATTAAGATGGAAGAATGCGGTTTTACAGATGCTAGAAACATGGCCTTCAAATGAAAGATTGGTATCAAAGAGCACACCCAGGTTCCTAACTGACGACAAAGACTTAACAGAGCAGCCATCAAGTGTTAGACAATATTCTAGGTTATTACGTGAAGAAGTTTTTGGTCCACAAATTAAAATATCTGTTTTTTCTGAATTTAGTAGTAGGAAATTACTGGTCATCCAATTTTTTATATCAGCTATGCATTCCTTTAATTTTGTGAACTGGTAAGTTTCGTCAGGGCGCGAAGAAATATAGAGCTGAGTATCATCAGCGTAACAGTGAAAACTAACACCATGCTTCCTAATGATATCTCCCAAGGGTAGCATGTACAGAGTGAAAAGCTAGTACTGAGCCTTGCGGTACTCCATATTCAACTTGTGATCGATATGACCTCTCTTCATTTACTACTACAAACTGATAACGGTCAGATAAGTATGATTTGAACCATGACAATGCAATTCCACTAATGCCAACATAGTTTTCGAGTCTATTTAAAAGAATATTGTGATCAATAGTGTCAAATGCAACACTAAGATCCAGTAACACTAATAGAGAGATACAACCCTGATCTGATGATAAGAGCAAATCATTAGTAACTCTAAGGAGAGCAGTCTCAGTACTATGGTACGGTCTAAATCCTGACTGGAAATCCTCATAGATACTATTTCTTTCTAAAAAGGAACATAGTTGTGATGATACTGCCTTTTCAAGTATTTTTGACAGAAAAGTGAGATTTGAGATCGGCCTGTAATTGACTAATTCTCTAGGATCAAGTTGTGGTTTTTTAATAAGAGGTTTAATAATAGCCAGCTTAAAAGTTTTTGGTACGTATCCTAGTGATAAAGATGAATTTACGATATTAAGAAGAGAATCTATGACCTCTGGAAGCATCCCTTTCAATAGCTTAGTCGGTATAGGGTCTAACACATGTTGTTGATTTTGACGATTTAACAAGTTTAGACAATTCTTTCTCTCTCAAAGCTGTAAATGAATTGAATTTTTCCTCAGGGACACTACAATGCACTGTCTGACGCAATACTGTATTAGACGGTTGCATGGTTATAATTTTTTTTTTAATATTATCAATCTTGCAAGTAAAGAAGTTCATAAAGTCATTACTGCTGTGCTCTTTGGAAACATCAGAAGTTGAAGCTTTATTTCTTGTTAATGTAGCCACTATATCAAATAAATACCTAGGGTTTTGTTTATTTTCTTCTAAAAGTTTTGAAAAATAGGCAGATCTAGCAGATTTTAAGGCCTTTCTGTACTCAATCATTCTCTCTCTCCACGAAATGCGAAATACTTCTAGTTTTGTTTTCTTCCAGCTGCGCTCCATTTTTCTGGTTGCTACCTTTAGGGCCGGAGTGTGCTCATTGTACCATGGCGTTGGAATAATTTCCTTAATCTTTTTTAAACGCAAAGGAGCAACTGAGTCTAATGTGCTGGAAAAGACAGAGGCAATAGTTTCTGTTGCAACATCGAGGTCTTCTAAGCTGTCTGGTATGCTAAGGCGATGAAACTGATCAGGAAGATTATTTATAAAGCCTTCTTTAGTGGTAGAAGTGATGGTTCTACCAAATTTATGGCAGGGAGGCAGTTTAGCTGTTTTGACTAAATGTAGTATACACGAGACTAGATAATGATCTGAGATGTCATCACTCTGCTGCAGAATTTCAACGGCATCAATATAAATTCCATGCGACAATATTAGATCTAAGGTATGGTTACGACAATGAGTGGGTCCTGACACGTGTTGTCTAACACCAATAGAGTTTAGAATATCTGCAAATGCCAATCCCAATGAGTCTTTTTCATTATCTACATGGATATTAAAGTCACCAACAACAAGGACTTTGTCAAAGAATTTGCTGATTTTCTATCAGAGTTAGTACTAGCTGCAGATAAAGTCTGTATGGTGTCCTGGTGGCCTGTATACAGTAGCCAACACAAATGTCAACTTACATAATGTTATGTAAAGTACCATCAGTTCGAAGGAATTATATTTGAGACTTTTGACTGATACTGTAAATATTACTATAAATTACAGCAACACCTCCCCCTTTGCCTTTCTGACGAGGATTGTGTCGATAATCATAACCTTGAGGGCTAGACTCATTTAAAGTAATCGTCCGGTTTTAGCCAAGTTTCTGTCAAACACAGCACATCTAGATTATTGTCTGTGATAATATCATTTACAATAAGTGATTTTGAAGAAAGGGATCTAATATTTAACAACCCAAGCTTTATCATTTGTTTATCATTATTTTCTCCATTTTTTATTTGTTGAACATCAATTAAATTTTTACCATTAAATGGGTTTGGAAGTTTTTTGTTTTTACTAATTTGGTGTACAGACACAGTCTCTATGTGATAATATCTAGGTGTAAGAGTTTCTATGTGTTGGGAATTATCTGACTTCTGTAACGTGAGGCAGCTAGCAGATGGTCGGTTTAGCCGGTCTGTCTGCTTCCTGACCTGGGCCCCAGTTTGTCATGTTTCAGCTCTAAGACTATGTGCCACATTACTAGAGAGAAGAGCAGCACCATCCCGAGAGGGATGAATACCATCTCTTTTCAACAGGTCAGGTCTGCCCCAAAAACTTTTCCAATTGTCTATGAAACCTATATTATTTTGCGGACACCACTTAGACAGCCAGCCATTGAGTGATGACAATCTGCTAACTATCTCATCACTCCG
Source organism: Elopichthys bambusa (assembly GCA_037101425.1). Lineage (NCBI taxonomy): Eukaryota > Metazoa > Chordata > Actinopteri > Cypriniformes > Xenocyprididae > Elopichthys > Elopichthys bambusa. Next base: position 18,513,156 of record CM074448.1, on the reverse strand, counting down.
ACAAACAGGAAGGGGACCAGAGCAAATTACTTCTCCTGAAATTTTACTTGCGAGTTCACACACCTCTTTAATGTTAATTTTAGTGATCTCCGACTGGCGAAGTCAAACATCATTAGTGCCGACGTGAATAATAATTTTAGAGTATTTACGATTAGCATTAGCCAGCACTTTTAAATTTGCTTTGATGTCAGGTGCTCTGGCTCCCGGCAAACATGTGACTATGGTGGCTGGTGTCTCTATTTTCATATTCCCTGTAATAGAATAGCCAATAACTAGGGCACTTTCAACAGGATTCTCAGTGGGTGCGTCACTGAATGGGGAGAACCTGTTTGATGTTCTTATTGGAACGGAAGAGTGGTGTTTTCCACGGCTAGGCCGCCTCACCTTTACCCAAGTGCCCTGCTGCACGGGCTCTACAGCTGGAACCTAACAATGTACAGAGTTCACTAAGCTAATCACATCCAAAACAGTATCTGAAGCCCTTGCATTCTTACTATCCTCGAGTTTGGATGCGTGTCTCTAATTCTGAGATTCTCTCTGTCAGCCTGACTATTTCCCTACATTCATGACATGTAAATCCCTCGTCGCTGACAGAGAGAGCTATGCTGAACATGTGGCAAATGGAACAGGTAACAATGCTAGGAGAGGATGACATGACGCGTTGAAAAAGGAGCGCGCGAGAGACTGATGACAAGTTAACAAGCTAGCGAGATGAAAACGCGTTGTAACAGCGATTTAGATTCAAAGATTCCAAGCTAGCGACGTCAGATTAATGTGGTAGGCAATATTAAATATAAGGTACTAATAATATAAGCAACAATGAATAAAAGTAAGAGATTCAAAACGAAGCTATACGGAGTTACAGACGCAAACCACTCTAAGCAGCGAGGCAGAAAGGAGCAATCGGAGAGGCAGACAGTTCAACAAATCTGACTGTGTCAAAACAGGGTAAGTGTTTATAGTTCAGGGAAATGGGTGTGGTTTTTGATAAATGGCTTTATGGTTTTGAAATTTTAGTTCAAAAGCCTGGTTATAATGTTTAAGCAATTAAAACTGTAATACAACTTGCATGTTTTTATATGAGTAGAAATAGCTTATTTAAATCTCCCCATTTACGATATTATCATAATTCTTAGTCAAATAATTTCTGTCGTTAGGATACAAAGCCATTTTAGATAAGAAAGCGTAAACGTTATTTTCACATTCGTTTTCTGATAAACGAGGAAAAATGCTATGATGTACCTGGGTCATTCTACAGAAACGTCCACTTTTGGTATGGCAAGATGTATTAAAATGTATTTCTTTCTCTAACATTTAAACTTAGACCACATTATTAGATTACCCTTTGACTTTATGAATACACATAAATGACAGCTTAATGATTTTTTTTTTTTTTTGGTACCTTAATTCTCCAGCAGTTTTAAAGGTTTTTATGAAATATAATTTCCAATTTTTTCAGCACATGCAGTCAGAATTACAGAAAAATAATGATAATGCAAAAAATAAGGAGATTGTGTTATTTATTTTAATCAGGTTTATAAACAAGTAATGATGCAATCCTTTAAATCTTATTTCTTGAGTGTAGCAGAATTCAGTGGATGTGAAATTATCATGTCACACATGACACATTTTATTTAATGTGACAGACACAAAAAATAGTAATACCAGTGACATACATAAGATCAAAGATTCTTATTCTTCAACTATAATAGATGAGACTAAATTGTTACATTTGGTATTGTATACAATCAAAAACTTATCATTGACACTTAGTGAAAGCAGTCAATAAAAGATCATAAACAACATTTTAAAAATGTCCGTAAAATACACTGTAATGCCGCTGCTTCTCAGCTGCACTCAACTTAGCCATACCCTCAAAGGAGCTAAATAATGATTCAGTGCACCTGAGGAGACTTAGCTCCACCCATGGCTGACTATGTCATGTGGGACACCTGGGAATTCTCAACAACCTTTATTGGATGCCCGTGGTCTTCGGGCCCTCAGACGACACTGAAATCACTCATCGGCATGATTGTGTTAATGACATTACTAAATGGGCCAGGAATACTTCCAGAAACCACTGTCGGTAAACACAATCCACCATGCCATCTGCAGATGCCAAATAAAGCTCTATCATGCAAAAAGGAAGCCATATGTGAACACGGTCCAGAAGTGGCATCATGTCCTGTGGGCTAAGGCTCATTAAAATGGACTGTTTTAAAGTGGAAAAGTTTTCTATGGTCAGACGAGTCCAAATTTGACATTCCTGTTGGAAATCACGATTGAGAGGAGGGAGACCTTATTTGTGAATTTTACTGATGTTTAAATCGGTCGTTCATCAGAGAAATGCTCCAGCATTCCCTCGAAAATGGTTGAATGGATGGAAACTTGTTGTAGAAAATGGTGGATGAACTAATAAAACAAGATAGTACGACAATATCATTTGAATCTGGGCAGAATCGGATGTTGGTGGAGAAAGATAAAATCAACAGTGTTAAGACAGTTTTAGGCACTCGGTGAAACCCTTAATCTAGTTTTAGCTACTTTTAAAAATGACAATAATATGGTAAAAGGCACTTTAGTGTTTAATGAATAATTAGTCATTAATTTCCTTTACCAAGTAGTGTAGCTCCTATTGGTTTTATTTTCTGTTTGTAAACATTTTCATAAAAGTCCATGTGTATTTATCAGATTGCTCAGTTTTTAAAGTAAATGAGACCAAAACCCTTTTAGGACAAGTTTATTGGTTAGCAGATATTTATAGAAACGTCAGAAACAAAACCATGTAAATGAGTGGCTGTACCATTTATTTCCATGAAACCCTAAATGAAACAGTAGACAGCATATTTATAGACAGTCCATACTAACAGTACAAACAGCTGTAAAATAATAATAATAATAAAAATTATATTTTTAAAAAATAAAAGTTAAATGTGCTATAACTGAAACCATGTTTACACTATTGTCTAATTTAAGAATAAATGAATCCCACATTAATAACAGACAGATAGATACTGTACCACTGATCAAGTTGATATCATGAAAAATTATTGTAATCAGCATTGCATAACCATATAAATGAAGTCAGTGTATTAAAACAAAATTAATCAATTAATGTAAAACACTATATTACATCAACAATACATCACTAGAGTTTAAAATAATATATCTTATATTTTTATTAGTATTCAGGATAATTATTGGGATTTATTTATCAGGTATGCTCAGGATTATTTTCATTGGTATTAAAAATATCAAAAATGGTGCAAATGTGTCTACTTCGGCCCTTTGGAGGTAGCAATAATAAGTCTGGAAAATTAGCTCCGTTCACATTGGGTATTTTGGGTACTTGGTCTAAAAAAAATCAATCTTTTGAGAAAAGTATTTTTTTTTAAATCCAGATTATATGAAATATGTCAGAGAAAGACAGAGAGAATATATAATTCAGCTATTCACCAGCAACCCTAAAATAAAATGCTTGTCAGGAGTGTCTATGTTGACAATGACAAATACCATAAATCTGCCATTACAAATTTTCCATGATGCTCTGACTTTATATCAAGGTTTGTCCTGACCACTGGAGTTCTCAGACTGAAATAAAGACATAAATATTTGTTATTTAATTTATTATTTTGAGTTATTAAATATAAGTGTTTAATATTAGGTGAGTAGTACATCTAAAATTTAATTACCAGATTTGGACAAGTATTTGCACACTTGCTAGCTATACTTATACCATTACATTTCACAAGTTAGCCTGCCCATTCAGTCTTAATAATTGTATAATGTAAACAAACTTGGCTTGCTGTCCACAAAGGAGGCTTGAGCGCCGAGCGAAACCCCCCTAAAACAGTACTGCGCAGAGGAAGAATAAGAGAAATAGAGGAAGAGATGGGGAGGAGGAGGGATGCCGGAAGAATTGTCACTGGGATGATGCAGTGACTGCTGTTTATATACACTCGTAATAATGATCGACAGGACTGAATGGTTAGGCTTCTCTCGAACGTTTGGACGTTTGGATGTCTCGAACGTCTCCTACGTTTGGAGCTACATTTGAAATCAATGCATTCTAAGTGTTCCCCAATTTAGAGTTCACTTATTCAATTTAGGCACCCTTAGCAAAATAGCTACCCACATCCTGGTACTGGCCCTATAGTCTGCTTTTGTCTCACTTCAACTTGCTTTTGGTTGTGTCCATCCAGGTATGAACATTCTTCAGTTTGGACTTGTTCACATGTAACTCATCTTCTCTGCACCTCCCACTGGTTCCCTATCCCTGCTAATTCAAACCCCTAGCCTCATAACAAGGCTTAGCATATTGCTGTCCTCAATCCCAAATGGTGGAATCAGCTTCACCTAAGCAGAAAGCAACAGCAGAATATGTCCCAATCTTCTATTCTGCTGACCACAGCAGTCTAACACAAAAACTAAAGCATCCTTTGTCAGAACTCCTAAATGTAAATTATATTTGTCCTGCACTACCCTAGCCTATGCAGGAACTGAAGTGTCAAAATGTTCCCTCTGGCAGCACTGATATTACAACTAAAATATATTTACCATGTTCACTTGTTCAGTTCCTCCTGAGAGTTACTAGCACTGTTGTCTTTACTTGCACTAGCACTCCCTTTTCCTGTTGAGAAACAGTAAAATGTCAACATATTTCTCCAGTGCTATGCATGAGATGACGTATTAAATAGAGATGCAGAAATTCTGGCTGCCAAAAAAAAAAAAAAAAAGCAAAAAAGCTGTGTGTATTGTAAACAGTGAAAAGCATGTATACTGTATAGAGCTCATGAAGTTTTGCACACCATTCCTATGTATGTATGTGATGAGATTCAGGAAGTATGTATGTGATGAGATTTTTGGATTTCAGGAAGACAAATGATTCATTTAGTGATGCATTTTCAGTTTAGTGCATTATTAAAAAAGCATGAGATATATTTGAATAAGGGGGATATTCACCAGAGTCAGTTGAAATGGTTGTCATACTTCCAGTTTTATAGAGTTCCTCACCTAGACATGTAACATACATTCATAAGCAGCAATACAAGTCACATCAGAGATTTTGAACTGCATAGTGAAATGTCCAAGAGTATTACAACATCGCCAGATGAAATATTGAGAATGGAATAACTGGTACCTGTCCGAGGTTTATTCTCTTCACTTGTCATGGGTTTCTCGACATTCTCTCTTTTGAAATCTAAAGGGCATGACGGATAAAATAATTTGTGAATACTCTTTAATAAAAAATAAATAACAAATAATAAAAAAAATTTTTTTTTTTTAAATCAACGGTCCAAAAGCACTGGGCCAGAAAATGTTAATGTCTTTATAATGTTATTTCAACATCCATCCAATATTATTTGTTCAATAAGCTCTATTTGTACCTTTATTTGTTATTTAATGAACAAGTTGTAAGTACATGCAATTAACCCCGGAATTATCCTGGAAAATGGAATATCTTAAAGGGGTTATATAATGCTACTTTTACAAGATGTAAATTAAATCTCTGATGTCCCCAGAGTGTGTATGTGAAGTTTTAATACCCCACAGATAATTTTTTATAGCTTGTCAAATCTGTCACTCTTTGAGGGTGAGGAAAAACGCCTAGTTTTTGTGTGTGTCCCTTTAAATGGAAATGAGCTGCTGCTCCTAGTACGAAGAGGGCAGAGATTCAAGAGCTCATGTTAGCACATAGTGTTAGCAGCACCAATTACCTCAGACTCACTGAAAATGTCAAACTGTTCAGCCTTTTATGTTCAAACCGGACTCGGACAATGATGGAGAGACGAAGAAGTGACAACATGTAGAATGCAACAGGACGTTTCTGAATGGTTAGTTGATGAATTTATGTAGCTGATGTAGAGTTAACCATCTTAAAGTTATTGATTGCATATTCTGTCATGATAATCTATAAATTGCTCATGTGGGAACTGTTGTAAGATGCCTACAAAGCCAGAGAATATATGCTGCATGAAGATAGAACAGGTATAGTTTAGTTTAATTACAGTTATAATTTGTCATGTTGTCATCTTGCTTTTATGACATGCTATTGCAATTGTGTTATGTACTGTACTGTATTGCAATAACATGGCCTCACCCCTTTGTTGCGTGTTCTCTGGGCAGGGTTTATGTAAATTTTAGGGTTAGTGATGTCACCAACCTGGGAAGAAGCTCGTTGTAGTCCCTACCAGCCGTTTGTTGTAGTCCTTAAACAGAGAATTCTTTAAAAGAAAACATCTCCCTTTGCTTTGAACTTTGAGCGTCGTAACTTTGCAGATGTTGTTTATGCTCTAACAGCAACCTTACACACTAACTAAAGTTAAAAAAGTGAAATCGCAATCAACCACCCCTTTAAAATTATTGCCTTTCTCCCAAGATCCAGTGGCATCACTGTCTGAGCTATTACTTGCACTCTCTTTTGTTGAAGAGAGAAATGTCAAAGTGTATTACAACATTGCCTAATACATCCGATTAAATATTGAGAATGGGATAGCTGGTACCTGTCAGAGGTTTATTCTCTCCACTTGTCCTGGGTTCCTCAACATTCTCTCTTTTGAAATCTAAAGGGCATGACGGAAAAAATAATTTGTGAATACTCTTTGCACTGTAATACTTTTTTTTTTAATCAATGGTCCAAAAGCACTGGGCTAGAAAATGTTAATGTATTTATAATGTTATTTCAAGATCCATCCAATATTATTTGTTCAATAATCACTATTTAGACCTTTATTTGTTAAAGCAATAGTGAAATGAAATCTGAAAATCAATGAATGAAAATGCAAATTCTGTCATGTCCATCATTCACTCACTCAATTTGTTCCAAACCTGTATGCTATATGTTTGTTCAGTGAAACTCAAAAACATCATGTAAGTGACTAAACAATGATTAAATAATGACAGAATTGAGGCAAATTATTCCTTTAAAAATACAAATCCGAAAATAAGAATGTGTGGATCATAATTAATCAGTCACTACTCACCAATAATCCTTTTCTTCTTTAAGACGACAAACACTATAGCAACAAATGCCAGCATAAACAGACCACCAATCACTGCTCCAATCAAACCTGAGACAGTCTCTGACGTGCAGTCTTTGCATTGTCCATCTATACAAATGCCAAGAATAAATATTTTAAATAAATTTGAACTAGTTGAGTATAATACATGATGAAAATGGAAGTTGGCAAAGCCTTAGGAATATCAAGTGCTATTTCTGTTTATATGCGTAACTGCTTTAATTACCCCATTTGACGATAACTGGTTTTTTTAAAGTACTGTGGGACACAAAACAGTCATATTCTGCTTTTTCATCCTCTTTGATGTTTATACTCTTCCTCTGTTGAAAGGTTCCATCATGGTTTGGTCTGGTTTTTGTTGATTCAAAGTCCTCTTCAGGCAGGAATCTGCGATATTTCCTTATGGTCAACATCACATCTTTGGGGTAGTAGCCAGTGGCCATACAGGTGAGTTTCAGCTTGGTTTTGTCACTGGTACACCGTTTTGCAAACACATGAACATCTGGAGGAGCTGAGGACACAGAAATCCTTTTATATGTGAGTTCTATCTCTATATATGACAGCTGAAGATAATCAACAACATTTACTCACAGCCATTTCTGAGCTCCTTGTCTCCATATTCTCTGAATTTGTTGAGCCAGTCCACACACTCTTTCTCCAGGTAGCCCTTGGTGTACTGGTTTAGGATGGGCACATTATCCCATTTCCTCTTGGTTGGAAGAGCTGCATCAACTGGGGCAATCCACTGAGACTCCTTATCATCAAAAGACAGGAAGTTTTCACCATCATAGCTGTACTCATCAATGCCTTTGGAAAATTTCAATTCATTTCCCTGTTTCTCAATTTCACACCCATGTCTCCACTGAAGAACATGAACATCTGAAAAGGACAGAAATTAAAATGTTTGTTGGATGATAGTCAAATTATATATATATATATATATGTGATAATAAAAATGTGTTATTATACGTATATGCCTTTTAAACTGTATCGGTGTTCCTGACCTGATTCATTGTCTCTCATACGGGTCATCAGAATGTTGACGTTCACATTAAACCACTGTTCTTTGCTCTTTCTTGATTGGGTGCCTTTTTCCCAGTAATCCTCTTGCATTTTTTCTTTCATCCAGTGCTGTGTGGGAATCTTTCTCTTTTCCTTGCTATTATAATAGTCAATCTGTCTGTCATCTAACAGACCCATAGCAGTGAATTCATAGATGCCTGGCAGATTGACAGGTTTGGATAAAGCTGTGTATATGTAGTACAGGGAATGTTTGTCTGCAATGCAAAGGAATAAAAAAAATAAAATGTAAAAATAGAAATTCACTCAGAACAAGGATAAATAGAATAAATATAACTAAAATCAGTGATGAAAGTTTGTGATCATCTAAGGTCCATTATTTTTATAAATATATCATGAAAATTATGCCAGTAGGTGGCGACAACTGACAATCTTCATTCAAGTACCAAACACCACTCTGAGACACAATGGATGACTCGGCTGAGGCTTAGTTGAAAATATTTTTGTTGATGGAGCAAAAATTGACAGTAACTGTATTTTAAGAACTAACATCAATTAATATTTTGTTATTAAATATCACTCAAAATAATGTGGTAGGTTCATGAACTTTTATGACTAGGAGATAAAGCCGCCTCTTTTTATCATGGCTTGTTGCGCTTACAGTCAAATACATGGAAATATTGTCACTATGTATGTCTTGCCTCATATTCACATAAACACATCGGTTATATCCTATAAGTAGTGCTATGGAAGTAAATTAATGCCAAATGTTTTTTTTAAATGAAAAGCTTGTTGAATTGCACTAATTGAAAAAAAAATGCATTACATTAACTGTGCTTGCATTTTGATGCATTGTATTTTTAAGGCTTGCATTTTTATGGGCTGAAATGAAACATGGTTGCATATTAAAGCTGTGAATATTTCAATAAAACATATTTCACACACATTTTCATTATTAAAAATTAAATAATTATATTCACCTTTCAGATTTCACTTCCAAAATATTCATACTGTTTAAAAATACAGCCTTTAATATTCGACTGGCAATTTTCGATCCATTTTATTTCTCTTTACAAATTTGCTTCCACAAATTCAGTGGTTCAAATTTGGCAGAAAATTCAACATTTCACATCCGGGAACTGCAGGAAAAGCAGCAGAGTGCCAATGCATGATCTCCATCTGCTGTTAGTCGGCTTCACCAGCAGGTGCCGCTAGCGCATGTTGACGAAGACCAAAGCAACAGTTAGAAACAGTCATTCGTTCATTATAACGGATTTGAAGAAATGGAGCAAGTGGTAAGTGAATGAGTGATGATTATCAGGGCCAGTATAAATGCAGAAAAGCTGATAAAGATTGCTTTATAAATAATCTTCCTGATCAGTTTAATCGTTTTAGCATACCAGACAGCTTAGAAGACCTCGATGTTGCAACAGAAACTACTGACTCTGTCTTTTCCAGCACATTAGACTCAGTTGCTCCTTTGCGCTTAAAAAAGATTAAGGAAATTAGTCCAACGCTGTGGTACAACGAGCACACTCGGGCCCTTAAGGGAGCAGCCAGAAAAATGGAGCGCAGCTGGAAGAAAACAAAACTAGAAGTTGTTTGCATTTCGTGGAGAGAGAGAATGATTGAGTACAGAAAGACCTTAAAAACTGTTAGATCTGCTTATTTTTCCAAATCTTTTAGAAGAAAATAAACAACCCTAGGTATTTATTTGACACAGTGGCTAAATTAACAAGAAATAAAGCTTCAACTTCTGATGTTTCCAAACAACACAGCAGTAATGACTTTATGAACTTCTTTATTTGCAAGATTGACAATATTAGAGAGAAAACTGTAACCATGCAACCATCTACTACAGTATCTTGTCAGACAGTGCATTGTAGTGTCCCTGAGGAAAAATTCAATACATTCGCTGCTTTAGGAGAGGAAGAATTGTCTAAACTTGTTATATCATCAAAGTCAACATGTATGTTAGATCCTATACCGACTAAGCTATTGAAAGAGATGCTTCCAGAGGTCATAGATCCTCTTCTTAATATCGTTAATTCATCTTTATCACTAGGACACGTACCAAAAACTTTTAAGCTGGCTATTATTAAACCTCTTATTAAAAAAACACAACTTGATCCTAGAAAATTAGTCAGTTACAGGCTGATCTCAAATCTTCCTTTTCTATCAAAAATACTAGAAAAGGCAGTATCATCACAACTATGTTCCTTTTTTAGAAAGAAATGGTATCTGTGAGGATTTCCAGTCAGGATTTAGACCGTACCATAGTACTGAGACTGCTCTCATTAGAGTTACTAATGATTTGCTCTTATCATCAGATCGTGGTTGTATCTCTCTATTAGTGTTACTGGATCTTAGTGCTGCATTTGACACTATCGACCACAACATTGTTTTAAATAGACTTGAAAATTATGTTGGCATTAGTGGAATTGTACTGTCATGGTTCAAATCATACTTATCTGACCATTATCAGTTTGTAGTAGTAAACAAAGAGATGTCATATCGATCACAAGTTCAATATGGAGTACCGCAAAGCTCAGTACTAGGACCGTTGCTTTTCACTCTGTACATGCTACTCTTGGGAGATATCATTAGGAAGCATGGCGTTAGTTTTCACTGTTACACTGATCATACTCAGCTCTATATTTCTTCGCGCCCTGACGAAACTTACCATTTCACAAAATTAACGGAATACATAGCTGATATAAAAAATTGGATGACCAGTAATTTCCTACTACTAAATTCAGAAAAAAACAGAGATTCTAATTTTTGGACCAAAAACTTTATCACATAATAACCTAAATACTGTCTAACACTTGATGGCTGCTCTGTTCGTCGTCTGTGCTCTTTGATACCAACCATGTTTCTAGCATCTGTAAAACTGCATTCTTCCATCTTAAAAATATATCTAAACAACGACATATGCTCTCAATGACAAATGCAGAACAGTTAGTTCATGCGTTCATGACCTCAAGGCTAGATTACTGTAACGCTCTACTTGGTGGTTGCCCTGCTCACTTGATAAATAAACTACAGCTTGTACAAAATGCGTTGATCGTTTGATATTTGCAAATTTAGTGACCGTCTCTAAAGTTACGACATTGGTATTCATTGGTATCTACCTTCAATAGCATTTAAAGAGAATAACCAACTGTAAAGTGTTCGTCTAGGTGTCAGGTATGATGCACACCTTTTAGATTTAAATGAATAAATGATGGCATCAATGGGAAGACTAATTGAAAAGTAAGTAAACAGATCACCCAGTTAGATTCCACCGTTTTATGTCATGTCAAAGTCAAACTTGAAATGGACTGAAAACATGATGACTGCGGGGGTTTTTAGTGCAATCGGCTTGGTGAAATTAAAAATACATCTTCGTGTCTGTGACAGAAGGTGTTTACGGAGCATGACTGATGATCCAAAATAGTCTAAGTTGACTATTAAAAATAAAAACATCAATACACAAATAAAATATATTATTTAAATTGTTACAGCCTTTAGTTATTATTTTGGAATGAATGTAGAAATGCCTAAAACACTAACTTGATGAGAATGACTTGGTTTTGATAAATAGAACATTTATTACAATACATTGTTAATGTAAAATTACAAAATAGAATTGTAGGGAGAAGTGTGGAAGACTAAGGAATATGTGTCAGCGTTAAGCACATGAATTTACATTTGATTCATAAATAAAAAAATGTGCCTCCTCATTTCAGAACACCACTGCACGCCACTGGTGTGTATGTGTGTGTGAGAGAGAGTAGGGCGCATCACTGTCCGACCTGAGACCTAGATAAACACTTTACAGTTGGTTTTGTGACTAAGTTATTCTCTTTAAATGCTATTGAAGGTAGATACGTGAATGTCGTAACTTTAGAGATGGTTGCTAAATTTGCAAATATCAAACAATCAACGTCAAACCAACTTTATGCCAGTATCTGCTTTCTTGGAGCCTATATAGTATAACCTACATCACCAATAAGGTGCGAGTTTGTTTTTTTATATCACTGTACTAGTCCATTAAGCTATGTTAAGTGTTCTATGGCATATGAGGGAATCCCTTAGTATTAAAACACAGCGCCGCGGTATAAAGTTAAGGAAACTAAACAGCAGAGAGAAATATATGTCTACCTCAGATTTAACGTTTGATCTGTACATCAGCATCGGGAAATAACGTTATAATCTCATTCACTGGAGAGAAAGCTACTTACATGTATCTCACACAGGGAAGGTAAACATGAAGACACTGAATTAAACATGAACGCAGCTTTTGTGTCTTTATCAGCTTTTCTGCATTTATACTGCCCCTGATAATCATCACACATTCACTTACCACTTGCTCCATTTCTCCAAATCCGTTATAATGAATGAATGACTGTTTCTAACGGTTGCTTTGGTCTTAGTCAACACGTGCTAGCGGCACCTGCTGGTGAAGCCGACTAACAGCAGATGGTGATCATGCATCGGCAATCTATTGCTTTTCCTGCAGTTCCCAGATGTGAAATGTTGAAGTTTCTGCCGCATTTGAACCACTGAATTTGTGGAAGCGAATTTGTAAAGCAAAATAAAATGGACCGAAAATTGCCAGTCAAATATTGTAGGCTGTATTTTTAAACAGAATGAATATTTTGGAAGTGAAATCTGAAAGGTGAATATAAATTATTGAATTTTTAATAATGAAAATGTGTGTGAAATATTTTTAATTGAAATATTCACAGCTTAAATATACGACCATGTTGAATTTCAGCCCATAAAAATGCAAGCCTTAAAAATACAATGCATCAAAATGCAAGCACAAATGTGTTTTTTTTTTTTTTCTCCAATTAGTGCAATTCAACAAGCTTTTTATTTAAAAAACATTTGGCATTAATTTACTTCCATATAGTGCTGTCAATGTTAACGCATGGGATTGATTTGATCTGTCTAACGCGTTAAAAATGTTTTTTTCTGTCATTCTTTGGTTAGCTACATTATATGATCACGCTGTTCTTCATGCAAATGCTTTTAAACCATTCAAGAGTGACAAGACAAAAGAGAACGCACTGTCTGTGAATGTTCTGACAGACACACAACGCACAGAAAGATGCACGCCAGAATCGAGTTCTCTTTCACGCTTGAACGAATAATGACATGCAAAACTATGCCAAAATGTTAGTTTTGTCTAGTATCCTCATAAGAGCAGTTAAATAAGTAGGCCTATTCACGAGTTCACATACACACACTCAAAAAAATGATTTTTGATGTTGTTCACTTTATTTAAACAATTTATTTTGATTCAACACCATTGTATCAGGTTTCTGGTTTAAATGTGATTGATTCGTGTTACATTGACTTGAAACGATTACTCTTTGACTTAACTTGATGTTAATGATGAAATAACATGTTTCAATCAAGTAACCCAACCAGGAGTTAATCAAACAGGACTTTTACTTCCCATCATGCTTTGCAACGGGGCTGAACTGAGAGAGTAAATGTTGAAATAAAGTGTTATTTTAAGCATTTTTTAGCAAGATGAGGAAATGGAGTATCTTTTTAATGGTTACTGTTCTATTATGTTGGTATTTAAAAGTTTTTGTTATGTTAATTGTTATGTTACCATTGTGGAGAAGTGTTGCACTTGGGTTGAGGACCAGCTATCAAAACTTCATTTCACTTTAGTAATAAAGTGATCACTATGCACCACAAGCCTAAGTTGATCCTAACTGCATTAGTAGCAATGAATTTATGATTAACATAGAATGTCATTATTTGCATAAATTATTTTAAATTCAAATCTAATTGAAACAACCAACATATTACCATAACCATACATGAACATGAACTAGTTGGTGTAACAAGGTACAGTTTTGTTAAATTAAAGTGCATTACCACAGTAACACAATACATAATTTTGATTCAACTAGTTGCAAAGAAGTTACATTGACATATTAAAATCATGTTTAAACTACAAATGTATATTGTGTTCATATAATAAATAATTACAAAGCAATCCAAGTTTACTTGATTTGATTAGATGCATAATGGGTGCTACGATTAAATCATGTTCATTTAATAATTTATTTTTTGCTGTCCGGGAGGAGGGCTCCGAGCTCGGAATTTTGGCCCGAACCCAAAGTTGTGAGAAAATATGGGACGCGTGCCAAATATGTGTCATGTGCAACAGTGGCAGATCTTAAAGTGACAGCAGCAACTAATGCTGTCTATCTTTAATGTTAGTCAAAGAACAAAGGTAACAGAGAAAATTACTCAATGCTCTTGACTAAAGAACTTTTGTAGCTTTAATAAGGATTAATATATGTTTAATTTATAATTTATCTAGTGCAGACTGTTTGATAACTTTATTCAATTTCTGTATATTTCCTGCCACAGGTAGGCCTAAATATGACACTTAAATTAAGCTGTTTTATTTTTTGGAGCCTAATAAATGTTCAAATGTATAGTTTTCAATTACACTGTAATGTTGAATGGCAATAATTAATGTTCAAAATAAAAATCAATTATCAATTTTATTGAGACGTCAGTATCAGTGATACTGGCCTTCATTTATAAAAAGATTAAACAAGTTTAAAAAATTAAACAAGTATTTAAAATATAGGCTACTGTCTTTGTTGTTTCTACATTCATTTGGAGATTAACTGTTAAATTATTAAGTTATAAAATATATTAACTTAAATTAAAAACAAGCTATCAAAATTCTCCCAATATAAAAACACAAATACACTGAGTGAGCAAACATTTAGGCTAGGTGAGATAGTTGCTGAGCAATATTTATGTATGAATAAAAGCCTGTATTAAAATCTATCATCAAAGTCATCTCTTCAGAAGAAATTACTGATTTCCTAGACTTTCAATGGATGGACAAAAAAAAAAAAAAAAAAAAAAAGATAATATTTAAGAATATATATACGCCTATATACGGCGGTTCTTCCCTGTGGTATTGAAAATCGATCATTTTCAAGGTATCGTATCAAAGTAGTATCGTGACAACAGTAGTGTGGGGTGCCACAAACTTTTGAAAAATTTCAAAGGGTGCCCTGACTGAAAAAAGTTTGGGAAAAACACTGGTCCAGAGACACGATAGCACAGAGCGGCGCAGACCACAAAACATATCGGAACCATTTGAATTCTGCACAGAAAGCGTTCCAAGACACTTCATTACAGAAACGTCGTAGCAGGTAATAAAAAAAAAAAATAAAAAAAAAAAAAAAAAATATATATATATATATATATATATATATATATTTCACCCTTATTAAATCATTCATTTCAATCTTAGTAAAGTAGGCCTATTTAAAAGATCAGTCGTGATTGTTATTTCAAGGAAATTATTTTATTTCAAGGAAGTTCAACAGGTTCCTGAACTGAAAGTATTTCGATAGCCCTCCCTGTTTACCTGCGCCATTGTACCGACACACCTAGACACATAAACAGACCTGAACTAAAACTTGGGCATATTTTAAAGTTAATTAAACACTTATATTATGATAATATATATTAATAAGCATGTTGAGAAACTGCAGTAAATGATGGCAACGCTTGTTTTAATTTCAGTTTTAAGAAAGAAATTAAAAGTATTTTGTGTTGAAATAACAGCACCGTACTGCTGCAGACTCACCGCTCCAGGCAGGTACAACAGCACCGAGGAGTACCGCCGAACACAAAACGGTAAAAAGAGTCATTTCTCAAGCCTGTTAAGGCTTCAGCGCCTTTCTGCGTCTTTCTCGACTGATGGCTCCTCCGGAGACAGGTATAACTGATATCTGTCGAATAGGTTAATATGTAAGTCAAAATTTCCCATCCACACCCTCAAGAGATCTTAAGTAACCAATACTAACACAGACAGTTCGCAGCGTCACTAATATCCACGAGCGAAGGTAGTCACGAGTTTCTGCTCGTCTTGTGATGTTAAGTTTGTATACGACCTTATGCTGTTCCCTGAATGTCATTCAAATAACGTACTCTAAACAAAATACCCTAATTGGGATTAAACGAAATAAGCTTTATTGGTTCTCCTACAACAATATCTATAGGCTATGTAAACCATTATTATTGGCCTATTGAATAAGGGGCTAACTATGTCATAGTCTTGACAATTTTTATTTATTTATTTATTTTTTAATACAAAATGGACATTTTTCAGTCACTTTTTTGGACATTTTTCAGTCACTTTTTTCAGGACTGTTAGATTTATGTGCATAACTTAACAGTAAACTAAAGTAATTCGATTTGTACAGTTATTCTGTATTAAATAATAGGCATTACTGTATGTAAAGATAAAGTGGGGGGAAAAAAGAAAAAAAGAAAAAACAATTAGACCAATGAAAGCTAATTCCTCTTTTAGCTGAAAAATTTATCAAATTTGTTTTCATCTATTCAAGCCCATTTTTTTTATTGCAATTATGCAGTCCAGTGACCATGCATTAGTTAGGAAGGCATTTGCTATATTTCTTTTACTGAAACTCTCAGAAGACATCTCTACTTTTAATGTAAGCTTAAATTTAAACTGACAGCATCAATTTGCTCACTGCAGATTCTTTTTCAGTCAACGTTTTTCAGTCAGTGATTTTAAATAATAGTTGCAGAGGCGTCCTGAGTGAAAGCTACCGTTGGCAACGTACATCAAGTTAGTGTCAGAGACAGTATACACAACCAGCATATAACCTTAAGTGAGAAGGATGTTTTGTAGACAAATAAGTGAGGACTGTAGAATATTTAACAATTTTTAATAAGTGTCATATAGTTATCATTTTTCCCCATGAAAAACAATTTCTGTTTCTCTGATCTACATGGCTGACATTTTTTTTATTAGCGCACCCCTCCCCTCTTTTTTTGTACTTTGTCTCCAAAGTACAGCTAAGTTACACACTCTCTCTCTCTCTCTCTCTCTCTCTCTCACACACACACACACACACACACCTTCCACTTCACTTTCTGCCAAATCGAAAGCCAAATCCTCCTTTCTGTCTGCTGAAGGCTTGCAAACCTCCTGCAATGGAAGTGAGCGCCTCATTCCGCTTCTCTCCACCCTCTTCTTCCATTTCTCCCCCCTGTGGATATGGTACAGACACTATATGGTTGTCTGGGAATGTCCCCATGGGTCTCCGTCCAAGCTCCTCTCTCTTCTGGTCCTTCACCATGCCCCTTTGTCCCCATCCCAGTTCTGCCTTCATCCTCTCCAGAAGCTCCTCGGGTTCTGGGTCCTGAATCAGAGCCCAGGGCTGGAGCGCCACCACTGGCCTGCCATCTGGACCTCCCAGTGAAGCCTGAAGCTGGAGCATTGATGCTTCCCACTCAGGGTTGTCCAGTGTAGGCAGATAAACCATGGGATGGTGTGGCAGCATTAGACCTCTGGGAGGCTGAATCAGTAGCACCAGCAAAAAGAAAACTGTGGTTTTTAGAGTGGAGGAGAGATGGAAAACCTGGAATTTCATCTGAAATTTAAGAAATAAATGAGAGTTGAGAGAATTCCATCTAAAAAGAGACAAACATCATCTTTAACTGACCTAATTTTTTCACGTCAAACCAATTTTAAGACTTACCTTGCAGAGTTCTGAATCTCCATCCATCAAGCCATCTGCGTGTAGCTTCTTTAAATACCCTACACATGCTAGATTTGTCCATTGTCAATGACTAGACAGCTGTTCGTTAATTAGTTAAAACATCCATGTGACGCACAAGACCATCTCCACAATGTCATCAAAATTCCTTTAACTAGGATACACAGTCAGCTTAACTGGGAGAGCTGAAGTGGACAATTACTGAAAAATGGGCACATATGCAATCTAACACACAAAGCCTCAAGTTTGTACCTCACCAAGAGGTCTGAGAAATATCAGGAAGAATTTCGCCGTTGTCTCCTCATGGTTAGTGTTGTTACATCCCATGGTGTTCTGATTATAATATGCTCTCTTCCGCTTCTCTCCATCACTCTCTCACTCAGGTTAATTACCGCCAGATGCAACTCGTCGTGAGTATGCCTGAGACGGAGCAGAGGAGAATAAATGGAGCACTCAGAAAATGCTATGCTGAGGAACACTTCTCTCCAGCCTTAGACTGAAAACTGTTTGTCTGTGCATGCTGAAGTGAGAGCCCTTGCTGATAACTTTGAGTTAGGAGTGGGTCCTATAAATATATAATATATATATATAATCAAATCATAACGCATTATGATCAATTATAATATAAATCGACCAAAAAGGGAATTATGCATATATGGTAAATTAATTACAATGGATTATAATTAACTACGTATATATGTTCAAAATTAGTTTTAGTTTAAAGTTAATTTTAGAAAGACTGGTTTAGTTTGTCCAGCAAACTATCAGTCCACTTGTCTTTATCAACTATTACAAAGGAAATTATTCTTCTGGCCACGAGAAATAACTTCCTATTCTAGCACTAAAGTATAAAGCAGTTAGCAAAGTCAGAACGTAGAAGTGACTTTCTTAATGAGCAGAAACAGAAACAATAAAGCAATATATCATGGATTGAATATGTGAAACTACGAATACATATACGACTAACTAACAGAGAATACATACATATAATGAAACGAAAGTAAAGTCAGGGAAAACAGAGATGATCACAGAATGGCAAATTACAGACAGTTAAAACCTTTGAAAGCCAGCACGGCTTTGAAACGCAGCGGAAGAAAATATTTCTTATACTTGCATAGGTAATTTTGGTTGCTGTAGTTCAAAAGATGCACATCGTTGTGCAGAGGTTTCAGTGTGTTTCAAGCTGGGTCTTCGGCGGGATGTTCAAACAAGGTCTAACTCAAAAATAACATGGCTGGAAAAATAAGAAAGAAAAAGTCCGTCTCGCAGGTCCAAGGAAGGCAGTGAGGATGGACAAATGAAGACTGGTCAAAAGAAGACAAGCTGGAAAACAAAGTTAAGCTGAGCTACTGGTGATGGCGCGTTGGTTTGTTATATAGCAAAACATCTCCACTCCTCTCAAGTGTTGACTGGCCAATTGCCAGCATGAATTCTGTAGCGGGAAATATCTTCTTTGTCTGGTTTTATGGTCTAATTTGCATATCTTATGAGGTATCAGATCTGGGTACGTTGTTCTCAAAAGTACTTAAAAAGTAGCATGTCACATTTTATAGTAACATAACATACACAGTTGATTAAAGCATTCGTAGAGGTTTAGAACAAAGCTAAACATGGTAGGATGACAAAGACATTAAGAAAGCACACATATGATTACAAGCATTTAAACTTATTCATGAATAACTAAAAATCACAACTAGGGGACATGCATACATAAAAGGGATACACCATATACTTTCTAGAAAGAATGGTTAACTTATAAGTTGGATTATTCCTCTACATAGGTATGTGTGTGTATATTGGGTTGTCTCCTGGCGTCACCCAGTCTGTCTCTAGCCCAACAGGAGGTCAAGCTCCCAAAGGTGCCATAAGAAGGCTTATGTTTGTGGTTAGTCTCTTTGGGAGGTAATAAAATGTGACAAAAAGCTACGTGGTGAATTACAGAAAGTGAATGTCTTTGGTCAAAATACACATGCGCAAATTGGGAGCCAGGTACAGCTGTGGGTTGCTGTTGTGGTAGGCCACCATATCTGGTGTATATATCTTGATATGTTACCTTGCCAAAACCCGACACTGACAATGTCTTTGAATCTGTAGATGTTATCTGATTCAGTGATAGGTAGATTTAGGAGGAAGGCTCTGCTCGGGGTCGACGTGTAATAGGATGGCACTACCCAGAGAGTAGGCGAGGTGGGTTTGAAGAGGGTCAGTGTCTGACGGTAGCAGAGGCCAGCACAGTTTGCACTAGTCTCAGGGGTACAAGGTATGGGGGAATCCTCCCCATGGCCAGGCTCTCCATGGAGAAGCTCACCTCCCGCAGCATGTCTGTCATCAGAGCTGTGACCAGGTGAGTTTGAGCAAAGTTATTTTGGAAGACCGTAAACACTTGCTTTATTGAGTTCACTGTTTGGTTCAGCAGGACACTGTGAGTATTGAGAACCATCACAGTGCCTTTCAGAGTTTTGCCAGTGGTTTTCAGGGTTTTACTCTGTGTTGCGAGTTGCAGTGATGTGATATCTGATTGCGGCTATCCTCTGGTTGGCAGGACAAGTCTTTTCGCTTTCATCAGGAGGTATGCCGTGGTCTGGGCGGTGTCGTTAGGTGCTGGAAGGCACTCTACCCACTTGGTAAACTGGCATACGACCGTGAGGAAATACTTGTTACCTCTTGTCGATCTGGTCAGGGGTCCCACCCAGTCTATCTGGAGGTCCGACCATGGGAAAGTGACTCCTCTGCGTTGCAGTGGAGCTCTGTGATTTGGGTTTGCTGGTTGGAATTTACAGCAAACCAGACACCCACTGACATACTCTACCACATCTTGCTGCATGCCGGGCCAGTATGCCACTTGTTTCAATGTCTTGTAAGTGGCTCTGGTACCATGGTGTCCAGCACATGCTGTGTCGTGGGTGTACATTAGCATGACCCCCTTTTGGCACTGTGGCATTACAAGCTTTGGCGCTGTGAGGTCATCAGGGGCATACCAGAAAATGTTTTCATTCACACGCAGCATGTGTTTGATCTCATGCAGTCGTTTGAGGCTAGGGGCCGCAGTGGGATCAGATGCTGTGATTGGGTAGTTGGAGGGGTCTGAGAGGTGGTTTTTCACAGCTTGTATGGAGGGGTCGGAGGCTTGAAGGTCAGCTATGTCATTGCTGGAAATTTGTGGAGCCAGTGAAAGTGGGAACTGTTTGCTGGCTGCGGGTTATTGCTGCCACACTAAGGGTGGGTGATTGGGCTGGGGGTGACCATATATTACCATGTAGTGCGCCAGTCTTGACAAGGGCATCAGTTTGGTCATTCAAGTCTTTGTCAAGCCCTGGTTGCTTTGAGTGTCCTTTCACCTTTTTCCAGTAAACAATCATGTTGTGTGTTTGGGTGATGTCATCATATGCTTGGAACAGGTGTTGATGTTTGACCGGCTTGTTTTTTGCAGTCTTGAAGCCATTTTGTTTCCAGCCTGGAAGGTGGTCTAGCATAGTTTGAGTCTGTGCAAATGAGGAGTTCTCTGATGTTATGGGCCGAGGCGATTTGAAGGGTTATGAGAATTGCTGCTACTTCAGCATACTGCAATGACTGGGGACCCAGCCTGAAGGGTCGTGGTGGGCAAGGTTGGTCGTTTAACCATAGCACCCCTGCACCTGCCTTTAGGATGCCCTCCTGGTTGTAGGAAAATCCATCGATGTAGGCAGTGGGCATACCTTGGCACGCTCTTCGAAGTATCTGTGACAGGTCGGTTGTTGTTGCTGGGGTACTTCTACCTCCAGCGTCATAGTTGGTGTGTCATAAAAGCTGTTTTGGCAAGTAGCCAAGCCGTTGCCCAGTGCAGACTTGTGGTTTTGGGCATACCGTGCCTCAACGTTGCGCCCCTGGAGGGCCATCAGCCACATGGCTATGCGTGAGTTGGTGACCACGCCATCTCGGATGCGTTGGCTGTTGAGGAACGTGACAGGCTGGTGGCAGGTCTCTATGATATCCTTTTGTGCTCCGATGTAGTTGGAGAATCTTTGGATGGCCCATACAGTGCAGAGCAAAGCCTTTTCACAGTCTGAGTATTTACATTCTGGTGACAGAAGTGTCTTGCTGGCGTATGCCACGACTCTTTTGTCCTGGTCATACCATTGGTAAAGAACAACACTCAGGCAGTCATTGCAGAATCCAGCTTCCAAGTAGAACTCCTTCTGTGGATCAGGGTAAGCCAGACATGGAGCTGTACACAAATGTCGTTTCAGTTCGTTCATGGCATTTGTTTGAGCTTCTGTCCAGACAAATGGCCAGTCCTTTTTCAGCAGAGCAGTTAGAGGTCTTGCAGTGTCCGAGTAGTTCTCTATGAACTGCCATGAGTAGTTGCACACACCTAGAAAACTGCGTAGCATAGAATAGTGTCAATGCAGGTAGATCAAAGCACTGTTGAATATCAAATATCAATTGTCAAGTGTCCCCAACTAAGCAAGCCAAAGGCGACAGCGGCAAGGAACCCAAACTCCAACAGGTGACATCAGGTGGCAAACAGGTGTTAAAATGGAGAAAAAAAAACCTTGAGAGAAACCAGGCTTAGTCGGGGGGCCAGTTCTCCTCTGGCAAAAAGTGCTTTGTTACGACTCAGGTTGCTATCATAAGTCAGATAGGATCGCAACATTCAAAGTATTTAATTCAGTTCCATCCAGCTGAGGATCATCATCCAATTTTTTACTGGTCATCCAATTTTTTATATCAGCTATGCATTCCGTTAATTTTGTGAATTGGTAAGTTTCGTCAGGGCACGAAGAAATATAGAGCTGAGTATCATCAGCGTAACAGTGAAACCTAACTCCATGCTTCCTAATGATATCTCCCAAGGGTAGCATGTACAGAGTGAAAAGCAATGGTCCTAGTACTGAGCCTTGCGGTACTCCATATTCAACTTGTGATCGATATGACCTCTCTTCATTTACTTCTACAAACTGATAACGGTCAGATAAGTATGATTTGAACCATGACAATGCAATTCCACTAATGCCAACATAATTTTCGAGTCTATTTAAAAGAATATTGTGATCAATAGTGTCAAATGCAGCACTAAGATCCAGTAACACTAATAGAGAGATACAACCCCGATCTGATGATAAGAGCAAATCATTAGTAACTCTAATGAGAGCAGTTTCAGTACTATGGTACGGTCTAAATCCTGACTGGAAATCCTCATAGATACTATTTCTTTCTAAAAAAGGAACATAGTTGTGATGATACTGCCTTTTCAAGTATTTTTGACAGAAAAGTGAGATTTGAGATTGGCCTGTAATTGACTAACTCTCTAGGATCAAGTTGTGGTTTTTTAATAAGAGGTTTAATAATAGCCAGCTTGAAAGTTTTTGGTACGTATCCTAGTGATAAAGATGAATTTACGATATTAAGAAGAGAATCTATGACCTCTGGAAGCATCTCTTTCAATAGCTTAGTCGGTATAGGGTCTAACATACATGTTGTTGATTTTGACGATTTAACAAGTTTAGACAATTCTTCCTCTCTTAAAGCAGTAAATGAATTGAATTTTTCCTCAGGGACACTACAATGCACTGTCTGACGCAATACTGTAGTAGACGGTTGTGTGGTTATAATTTTTTTTCTAATATTATTAATCTTGCAAGTAAAGAAGTTCATAAAGTCATTACTGCTGTGCTGTTTGGAAACATCAGAAGTTGAAGCTTTATTTCTTGTTAATTTAGCCACTGTATCAAATAAATACCTAGGGTTTTGTTTATTTTCTTCTAAAAGTTTTGAAAAATAGGCAGATCTAGCAGATTTTAAGGCCTTTCTGTACTCAATCATTCTCTCTCTCCACGAAATGCGAAATACTTCTAGTTTTGTTTTCTTCCAGCTACGTTCCATTTTTCTGGCTGCTACCTTTAGGGCCTGAGTGTGCTCGTTGTACCACGGAGTTGGATTAATTTCCTTAATCTTTTTTAAACGCAAAGGAGCAACTGAGTCTAATGTGCTTGAAAAGACAGAGGCAATAGTTTCTGTTGCAACATTGAGGTCTTCTAAGCTGTCTGGTATGCTAAGGCGATGAAACTGATCAGGAAGATTATTTATAAAGCATTCTTTAGTGGTAAAAGTGATGGTTCTACCAAATTTATGGCAGGGAGGCAGTTTAGCTGTTTTGACTCAATGTAGTATACACGAGACTAGGTAATGATCTGAGATGTCGTCACTCTGCTGCAGAATTTCAACGGCATCAATATCAATTCCATACGACAATATTAGATCTAAGGTATGGTTATGACAATGAGTGGGTCCTGACACGTGTTGTCTAACACCAATAGAGTTTAGAATATCTGCAAATGCCAATCCCAATGAGTCTTTTTCATTATCTACATGGATATTAAAGTCGCCAACAACAAGGACTTTATCTGCAGCTAGTACTAACTCCGATAGAAAATCAGCAAATTCTTTGATAAAGTCTGTATGGTGTCCTGGTGGCCTGTATACAGTAGCTAACACAAATGTCAACTTACATAATGTTACGTAAAGTACCATCACTTCGAAGGAATTATATTTGAGAGACTTTTGACTAATACTGTAAATATTACTATAAATTACAGCAACACCTCGCCCTTTGCCTTTCTGACGAGGATTGTGTCGATAATCATAACCTTGAGGGCTAGACTCATTTAAAGTAATGTAATCGTTCGGTTTTAGCCAAGTTTCTGTCAAACACAGCACATCTAGATTATTGTCTGTGATAATATCATTTACAATAAGTGATTTTAATGAAAGGGATCTAATATTTAACAACCCAAGCTTTATCATTTGTTTATCATTACTATCTCTATTTTTTATTTGTTGAACATCAATTAAATTTTTACCATTAAATGGGTTTGGAAGTTTTTTGTTTTTACTAATTCGGGGTACAGACTCAGTCTCTATGTGATAATATCTAACTGGAAGAGTTTCTATGTGTTGTGAGTTATCTGACTTCTGTAACGTGAGGCAGCTAGCAGACGGTCGGTTTAGCCGGTCTGTCTGCTTCCTGACCTCATGTCATGTCATCCTCTCCTTCTATTGCAAGGGGTTCTGCTTGTCACATGTTCAGTATAGCTTTTTCTGTCAGCGACAAGGGATTTACATGTCATAAATGTAGGGAAATAGTCAGGCTGACAGAGAAAATCTCAGAATTAGAGACACGCATCCAAACCTTAATCGAGGATAGTAAGAATGCAAGGGCTTCAGATACTGTTTTGGATGCGACTAGCTTAGTGAACTCTGTACATTGTTCGGTTCCAGCTGTAGAGCCTGTGCAGCAGGGCACTTGGGTAACAGTGAGGCGGCCTAGCCATGGACAAAAACACTCTTCCGTTCCAATAAGAACATTAAACAGGTTCTCCCCACTCAGTGACGCACCCACTGAGAATCCTGTTGAAAGTGCCCTAGTTATTGGCGATTCTATTACACGGAACGTGAAAATAGAGACATCATCCACCATAGTCACATGTTTGCCGGGAGCCAGAGCACCTGACATCAAAGAAAATGTAAGAGTGCTGGCTAATGCTAATCGTAAAAACGTATAACTAAAATTATAATTCAAGTCGGCACTAATGATGTTCGACATCACCAGTCAGAGATCACTAAAATTAACATTAAAGAGGTGTGTGAACTCGCAAGTACAATATCAGGAAAAGTAATCTGCTCTGGCCCTCTTACTGTTCGTCGGAGTGATGAGATAGTTAGCAGATTATCATCATTAAATGGCTGGCTGTCTAAGTGGTGTCCGCAGAATAATATAGGTTTCATAAACAATTGGAAACGTTTTTGGGGCAGACCTGACCTGTTGAAAAGAGATGGTATTCATCCCTCCTGGGATGGTGCTGCTCTTTTCTCCAGTAATATAGCACATAGTCTTAGAGCTGAAACATGACAAACTGGGGCCCAGGTCAGGAAGCAGACAGACTGGCTAAACCGATCGTCTGCTAGCTGCCTCACGTTACAGAAGTCAGATAATTCCCAACACATAGAAACATTTATAGTCAAGTCAAATCACCTTTATTTATATAGCGCTTTTTACAATGTAGATTGTGTCAAAGTAGCTTTACAGTGATAACTGGTACATTATTTTGGCTGCACAGCAGCTCTTAAGGAATAGTGTCAATGCAGGTAGATCAAAGCACTGCTGAATATCAAATATAAAACCTTGGGAGAAACCAGGCTTAGTCGGGGGGCCAGTTCTCCTCTGGCAAAAAGTGCTTTGTTACAACTCAGGTTGCTATCATAAGTCAGATAGGATCGCAACATTCGAAGTATTTAATTCAGTTCCATCCAGTTGAGGATCGTATTCATCACACCGGTATGGACGGTTGTTGAGGAGATGCACCACTGGTTGTCATGTTGATGAGGCCTTCACAGTGGATGATCTAGTTGACTCAATCTCTGCTGATACTTTAGGGCTGCGTTGTGGTCGTGTCAAGGCGCAGGTCATTGGTCTCACCTGGATGCGGCCTGGATCTGGTTGACTACGGTAAACCTCGGGATAAACAGAAAGACTAATATTAGCGTAGATGCCATTCTTCTTCTGATGTAACGAGTACATCTGGTGTTATTGGAAGTGTTCCCGGTTCCGGCTGACCTAATTTATGCAGCCTAATAATCCTTTAACGGATTTGAAAAAATAAATTAATAATGTGTTATGTGTATGCCAGGTTAAAGAGATGTGTTTTTAGTTTAGATTTAAATTGACAGAGGGTGTCTGCTTTCCGAACAATGCTAGGAAGATTGTTCCAGAGTTTAGGTGCCAAATAGGAGAAGGATCTACCACCTGCAGTTGATTTTGATATTCTAGGTATTATTATTAACCCCAAATTAATAAAAACAATAAACTTCCAAACCCATTTAATGGTAAAAATTTAATTGATGTTCAACAAATAAAAAATAGAGATAATAATGATAAACAAATGATAAAGCTTGGGTTGTTAAATATTCAATCCCTTTCTTCAAAAGCACTTATTGTAAATGATATTATCACAGACAATAATCTAGTTGTGCTGTGTTTGACAGAAACTTGGCTAAAACCGGATGATTACATTACTTTAAAAGAGTCTAGCCCTCAAGGTTACGATTATCGACACAATCCTCGTCAGAAAGCCAAAGGGGGAGGTGTTGCTGTAATTTATAGTAATATTTACAGTATTAGTCAAAAGTCTTTTAAATATAATTCCTTCGAAGTGATGGTGCTTTATGTAACATTATGTAAGTTGACATTTGTGCTGGCTACTGTATACAGGCCACCAGGACACCATACAGACTTTATCAAAGAATTTGCTGATTTTCTATCGGAATTACTACTAGCTGCAGATAAAGTCCTTGTTGTTGGTGATTTTAATATCCATGTAGGTAAAAAAAAAGACGCATTGGGATTGGCATTTACAGACATACTAAACTCTATTGGAGTTAGACAACATGTGTCAGGACCCACTTATTGTCGTAACCATACTTTAGATCTAATATTGTCACATGAAGTGATATTGATGCCGTTGAAATTCTGCAGCAGAGTGACGACATCTCAGATCATTATCTAGTCTTGTGAGTTAAAGAGATGCGTTATTAGTCTAGATTTAAACTGACAGAGTGTGTCTGTTTCCCGAACAATGCTAGGAAGATTGTTCCAGACTTTAGGTGCCAAATAGGAGAAGGATCTACCGCCTGTGGTTGATTTTGATATTCTAGGTATTATCAGCTGGCCTGAATTCTGAGATCGCAATAGACGTAAAGGACTATAATGCATTAAGAGCTCGCTCAGGTACTGGGGAGATAAACCATTTAGTGCTTTGTAAGTAATTACTGTGAGGTGGATGGGAGCTATTTGTTCAAGTTGGACCTCATTTTGGCTGTATGACTGCACATTTAGCTCACATCTTTGTGATTTGCCTGAATCATCCCCTTAAACTGACTGGCTTCATCACTCTGTCTCCTCTCCACCAATAAGCTGGTGTGTGGTGGGCGTTCTGGCGCAATATGGCTGCTGTCGCATCATCCAAGTGGATGCTGCACATTGGTGGTGGTTGAGGAGATTCCCCCTTCAATGTCAAGCTCTTTGAGTGCCCAGAGAAGCGCTATATAAATGTAAGGAATTATTATTATTATTTGAGAGTTCTATTTTGTCTCTTAGCTTCGGCTCTGAGTCTTTCAAAAAGGTCAAATGACATCAGAGTGAGATCGACTCCTCATCTGCATCATTTTCCACAGTAATGGCTAGGGCCAGTTCTGGGCAGTGATCAGAGACCGGATAAATGGTTGGATTTTCTACAGTCTTTTCAGAAGCAGTCTTTCGCTTAGCGTAAGCTTTGTGGACCAAGTCTCGCAGCTGCTGGTAGTCTGATCTGACAGCTTCTGGTCGCCGATCCAGGGAACTCCGCACATCACGGCTGGATGTGATTCTGAGTAGATACAATCGGTCCCATGCATCCACGTTGGCCACATTTTGCACCAGAAAGTCCAGGTCTTGCAGGTACGTGTATATGCCGTAGCCTCCTGCAGGATTTGGGGTAAAAATTGGAATATTTCTGGCTAACTTGTCAAGCTCGTTGGGAGTTATACTGTGCCTCGTGTCATGGGTTTTCTGGAAATGTTTCCACCCCTTTGCTGCTGAAGAAGGTTCTTGGCCACTCGTGGGGGACATCTTGGGCGGTGGACTTTCAACCCCCTTTTGAACTAGGGATTCTTGACTAGGCGGCCTGGGCCCACTGGCCCCAGGTCACTTTGCTGTTTATAAGAATATTTTAGTTCTCTGTGAAGAGTATCAAGCTCATTTTTTAAATAGTCTCTTTGTTGTTTCAGAGCAATGACTTCTTTTTCTGTTTAAGATGATTTTCACAGGCCCTGGCTTTAGTGTCTCTTTCCTTCAGCTCAGTCTCTATATGAAGCTCTGCAAGGGCTTTCTGGAGTCTCTCCACCTCCTCCTGTAGCTCGGGTCGGATTCATCCGCTGTCCCACACTGGTCCTGGGTCTCGAGGAGTAGCTGATTGAGGCGATGTTGAGTGTGGGCCAGGTTCCTCCGGGCCTCCTTGGCCTGGAGCTTGAGTGCTGCTGCTTCCTGCTCCAGGTGGGCGTTGTTCCTTTCGATAAGCCTTGCCTGGGCGATGAGGTTGTGGGCGAGGCTGTTAGTGAGCTTGGCCCATACTTTGTGGTTGTAGCTCTGCATCGGATCGTGGGCCATTAGTTGATTCAGGTTGTCGTCCAGCTGCTCGTTGCTCAGGTGCTGGGGGTCCACAGCGGCGTTGGGCAGGAACGTGCTGGTCAGGGCACCCAACCAGGTCTCGAGATGGTCCCAGTGGGTGTCAGGGCTAGATGCTCGGGACATAGTGGCTTACTGTTGGCGAGGGAAAAACAGCACAAAAGAACCAATGCAAGCCTGTGCAGGCTTAGCGAGTTACGATAATACGTAATTAGGTAAACTTTGTGTGTGATTTCGATTAACTGGTGCAGACAGTTAGTGGACTGTAGGCCAGACACTTATCGTTGATGGCCAGAAATGACCACGTGGGCCAATTTGTGTGGGTGAGTGCTGGATCTAAATATAGATTTTGACAGGCGGTAGCTCAGTTGGTCCTCTAATGACTCTAGCTGCTCAGGTCATTTATCTATTATTCAGCTTCCGTGATGGCTCTCACAGGTACTGCCTTTACGTGAACTGAAAGAAACAAAACACAACAGAGAAGCAAATAGACCAGGACAAAATAGAAATGATTAATGAGTAAATAAAACAAAAGTAAAATAAGAGCAGAAAGAGATAGTGGGGAGTTAAGGAGCTCAAACTTATTACCACAGTTAGGGTTTATGGCAGGCCTGATGAGGGCGCTGTTAAGTTATAAAACCTAAGGAGATCGTATGGTTTAAGAGTAGAAGGGTCGGCCAAACACTTAAATGATCAGAAAATATCTAATATTCTATGGCTTACAATAAGTGAAATTTGGTTATGCTTGAGGTTAATTGGGATTAATCGGTTTGAGGAATCAGTGGCAGAGCCAACCTCCCCTGACGCTCCAACACTCGACTGTGATGTCCCTGTGCACCCTGTTCCCCTTTGTACTGCGATGTGACCACTCAAACAGTGACTTTTAGCACAATTGGTAGATTTGCAAATGTACTCAGGCAAAGTTTTTGCCAACGGCCAAACTGACTGGTCAAAATTGGGTTTCCCCAGGCCCAAAGTTGCCTTTGTTGTCAGTCTGGACTCGTTGCCTCTCTACACCTGGAGTACCCAATTACTGATGTCGACCGCGTGTCGCGAATGGTACGAGGACAGAAGTGTCCAAGATTCACACACAGCCAGTGCCAGATGCGCCAGACCAGGCGACTTCACTCACTGACACCCAGCTGAAACAACCGTCGCCTCACCACCGAGCACTAGGGGGAGCACTATCTGCAAGTACACAAATGGTTAAACAAAATACAACTTAATGTAAATTTTGGATTTAATCCTTGCTTAAACCAAATTTAGATCACTAAGTCGGTAGAGTAAGAGACTTGGAGTCTATAATGGCAATAATCAGAATAAAAAGCAGAATAGAAATATAAATAAATAACAATAAAGCAAAGTAAAACAGTTTAGAGGTTTAAAAGTGAGAATGATGCTAAACATAAACACACATAGAATAAAGAAATAAGTGTGAATAAAATCACACAATAAGGAATAAAAAGGAAGGAATTCTAAAGTAAAATAATTAAAGAGAGAAAGAGAAAAAAATAAAATCAAAATAAAGTAAAATAAAATCAAAATTAAATATATATATATATATATATATAAAAGAATAAAAGAGGGAATTGGCTTATCTGGGGATTGTCCACAAGGGGGAGCGCTTCCAGGAAGTGAATTACCTTGTTGGACTGCTCTCTGGTGGTTATTCAGAGAGACTGCATCAGCCTACTCTGAACTCATGATTTTAAATCTTTAGCGCATTTGTGGAGATTTGAATCTCTCTTAAGGCTGATTTAACTGCAACTTATCACGCGTACGAAATTTTGGATCAGGGGATCCTTTTGTGCCAGTTTAGTGCACTGAATATGTAACTTTGTAGGATTTCTACGCTGCGTTATAAATTAACACTGGATCAAGGTGTTAATAAACTCCCAATTTTACACATCAATCAGATAATTACATTTGCATTAGGTATACTGGTTAGCTAAGTCAATGATTTACCTATTAAGGAGCAAGTCGCTATTTTGGATTATCGGACAACACACAATAATTCATATTTCATAGCGATACAAATTATGAGGCCTTCTGAGAGAGGTAAGAGGAACTTCGCTCGAACCAATCTTTATCATAAGATTCCTTTCTTTCTATCAGGCGGTAATTATTAATATTATTATTCTGGTGCTGCAAAAAGATTAGCATGGACCAAAAAGGGAATTATGCTGATATGGTAAATAATTACAATGGATTATAATTAACTACGTAAGTAGTAATTACACTGGGACATATGACAAAAAATGATTAATTACTTTGACCTCTGACATATGACCTTGGCCCCTCCCCCCATGGGACCACCCAAGTATTACCCCATCCCACCATAGTTGACCGTTGTATGAACCCCATGACCTTGGGGTTATGGAATTTAAATGGTGGTTGACCTTTGACATGGGTTATGAATATGTCCATTGATTCTCTGCATTTTGAAACATCTATGGTATTGACCTGTGGGTCATTTGTGGGGTGGAACAAATGGATGATGGACGATTTTTTAACTTTGACACCATATTTGAAGTCCTGATGGTGATTTATGAACTTTCGGTGTCATGCATGTGTTGAACAGACATCCGCATTCCAGCTCATCTCTAATCTTCCTGTGTAAGCGACAAAAATAAGATTTTAATGAACAGCCGGATCAAAATAACAAAAGAATAAACAAAAGGTATATTTTATAAAATAGAATACACAAACGCGCACACACACAATCTCAATAATATTATAACACGCTGAATAATGACAGTTACTAAATTTAATGAGACTGGTTATTATAGTTAAATAAAAATATAAAAAAATGGAAAACGTTTTCCTCCAGCAATGATGTCTGAATGGGTTAACAATTGCTTTTAGTTTGAAATATACATTTTAAAAATATGTTCATATAAGTAAAAGAATATTTATTTTAACAATGTCAATGCAAAAAGGAACATGTTCAGACATGTTCCATGTAAAACATGCATAAGACATGGTTGTTTTTATACTGGATATTCTCTCCCCTAAACACATGTATGGTAGTAAACCTTTTCATTTTTATATTTTCAAAAATATCATTTAGTATAATTTAAAAAGGTGTTTTGCAAATGGGGGATGCATTTCGGTAGTTAAATAAAAAAATATATATATATAAAAACATTTTGCTTAGTTTATACTGAAATCTAAAAATCTCTCACTGACTCTCTCTCTCTCTCACACACACACACACACACACACACACACATTTCAAAAGAGAAAAACATTCTGTTCTTTGAATAAAGATGGAAATAAAAGTGTAACAATGTTAATAATAACAAACAGATTACTAAACCAAAATTATATACCAGTTATCACTGTAAAGCTGCTTTGACACAATCTGCATTGTAAAAAGCGCTATATAAATAAAGGTGACTTGACTAAATTTACTGAAACCAAGTCTTATAGTTTTAGTTAAATGAAAATATAAAATTTCTTACTTGTTGATGCCCTTAACATGAAATGGTTTACAAACTCTCATTGTCTCTCCAAGTGACTTGCAACAATACATGATAGTGTCAGAGACAGAGGGGGAGAGCAATGGTCAGCGGGGGTGGATGAAACATTATTTTGTCCGTGCTATCTTTTATTTTCGAAGCATAAATGCAAAAGTTTAAATTACATCTTTTACAAGTGAATAACTGTTCAAATTAAATTTTTTAGTTTTTTAAATTATATTTTTAAAATCTTAATAAATCACATCTTTGACACTTCATTTATCAGTGTATGTGTAAAAATGTAGGGGTCTCACAAGCCATCTCTCACATTGTGTAACATTTTCAATAATTCATTATGAAAATCACCAAGCATTTTCAGAGAGAAACAATGATTTCATTCAGACCCTGTGATGCCTCAGGTTAGTTCTATAAAAGGACCTTATCTCTATTTTAAATTGAAATGATTCTAAATATACATAATATAAAATGTTACTAAAAAATGATTTAAACAATCTAAACATAGTTTAGCTTTAGCTAAATATATAAATTAAAAATATATATTTTAAAACCTTACATTTTCAGAGAGCAGAAGAAGTAGTTCTTTTTGCAATGATAAAAAATAAATAAGTAAAAATAAAATAAAAAGCATTAATAAAATAAAACACTCCCAGATCCTCCCAGGAATAAACTCCAGTGTGAAATGAATGGTTCAGACCCTCACAGAGTTGGGAGGGTGGAGTCAGACCAGATGAGCCTCTGTGTCACAGCATATAGACCGTTAACTAATTTCCAGAGTGAATGTTTTTGTACTAAATTCTTCTTAGAAGTCTACAATATCAGGATAACATCTGATGCTGATGGTTTTATTTAATTTAACCTAAAGTGTACTTTTTATCAAACAACATCTGTTCAAAAACCTGTACATAGTCATCTTAGATCTTATTTCTCAAAGATTCAAGCAGAAGGGTTAGGGGTAAGTTTTTGAGAAAACGTCTCAGGTTACGAATGTAACCAGGGTTCCCTGAGAACAGGGAACGAGACTCTGCGTTTGCAACACTTATGGGGAACGTCACGTGACTCTGTGTTCGAAAGCCAACTATCCAATAACTCCAAATCCTATTGGCCGGCGACAGCCTATGACGTCATACAGGCGTGACCCGGAAGTATAAAAGGGGCGCCTGGGGAAGCAGTCATTATCCATCATCTTGAGGGACTGTTCAGCAGGTAGCCCGATGTATGGCAAGGAAACGCAGAGTCTCGTTCCCTGTTCTCAGGGAACCCTGGTTACATTCATAACCTGAGACGTTCCCTTTCGAAAGGGAACTTCTACTCTGCGTTTGCAACGCTTATGGGGAACGATATACCCACGCCGCCATGCTTGAGGAGAATGCCTGCCAAGAAAAATGGCTGAGACAAAGGCTCCAGAGCAGTAGAGACTGCTTGGCAACTCTCCCTCGGGTCACAGAAGGCTGTCAGTGACAGCATTTCCTTCGGCCAACAGCCCAAGCTGTACTCCACGAAGGACCTCCTCAGAGGCCCTACAGAAGGTGCTAAGGCGTCTGGAACCAGCTTTTCTAGAAGAAAAAGTGGTCCCTTTAAGGGAATGTGGCCAAGGAACCTAGGGAACCTCGGCCACTCACTAGAGGGGAACGAAGTCACCCCCAATGGCACCAGGGAGGCCGACCTAGTCTGACCTGAGACAAACTTAGTTTGGGCCAACCCTGTCTGAATACAGAGCCTCCAAAACGCATTCTTCATAGAAGATAGTAAGTAAGAGTGACTGCAAAGAGACAGAACAAACTCAAACCCACGCGTAGAGACGGGCATCCTGGAGAGCAGAACTCAGCAGAACTCTGGAGAGAAGCGCTATGAACCCTCGTATTGAGGGGAGTATAATCCACTAATCCTAGGATCTACCCAGTGCTTAATTAACGCACTAAGGAGGCCGTGCGCTACAGAACCCTGACCCAGGGGAGCACAAACCAGCCTGATGCTGGATCTTAAGGGGAGGCCTGATTAAGGCCTAACCACCATGACCAGCTTAGGGAGCTAAGCACTATTACAAACATAACCCTAAAAGGGAAGTATGAAGCTCACCTAACAGGTAGACTATGCAATGGGCACATACTCATGAAGGCCGCATGACAATCCACCCAACACGATCCAACGAGCAGTGTACTCAGTAAAAATACCTTTTACTCTTTAAAGCAAGAGGAGTACAGCATAACAAGCATTAAGGAAGGCCTGGAGGGGCCTATAACCTCAACAAACACGTGGCATCAGCTCGTGGCAGTGTTTAGGCCCAAAGGACGATAAACAACCAGACAAAAGGAGGTTGGATTTATCACTTAGGCCTCTGGCCAACGGAAGTGTATAAAGATAATTCTTAAAGAGAAATACACCCAAACATACTCCAGTGTGTTAAAAGTAGGCGGCCCGTAGGCCTAGCAACCTCTAATACACACAGCATAGTCTCGTGGCCGTTTCTAGGAGCACAAAAGATCCACCCTAGGCGCTAGGTGGCCCTTAGCTCAACTAGAATAAGACTCAGGGAGGCAGATATAGGTAAAAAACGACCTTCAGTAAGGTTTTGCTGTCAAACCAACCTGAGGGGCTAGCCACTCAAAATACTCGGTAAAAAGCACCTTGTCACCCTCACAGCGAGAGAAGTACACAACTGAACTCCACATATTACACCGGAGGCTGAAGTAGGCCTGCCTTAGTAAACACGTGGCATCAGCAAGTGGCTACCATAACCATACCACCCAGAGGCCATGTATTAAAAATCTCATGATTAACACATGAAGAGCACTGCCAAACTTCGCGAACAGGCCTGTTAGGGCCTATCCGTCAGTGATGGGGCGTGGCCGACGGTGGCATGGTTTCCCAGGCATCCTGCCAACAAGTCGACTAGAAAAAGGAGGCCTAAAGGGGCCTCCATTCCAGTAATAGGTGGCGATCAACCTACTCACAGATTAAAACACAAATTGGTCTAGAACCCAAAGTAACACAAACTTTGATTTACATGCTGTTATTTGAAAAGAAAAACACTTCCCATACAGATCCTCAAATCTGATCTAAGAGGACAGGAGCTAAAAACTAACAACGTCAACTCAAACTTGATAAAACAAATTATCAAGTGGCTCAGAAGAATGTTATTCCTTTTAACATGAAAGTTCTAGAAAATGGGGCCAAGCACACACCTGCATAACTTATCTACGCAAAGATAAGGGCCTACCATCTGAGGAACAGCATCAGGGAGTCAGAAAACAGTCTACAACCTAGCTGTCAAACTCAAATTGCACCTACACAAGCAAGGGGATAATTGGGCGTACAGCCTAACAACTCCCTCGGGAGAAAAACCAGAACTAGGGAACAAATCCTGAAAGGATAGGAATATATATTTTATGGGGTTACTTCATATACCACACATCACCTAGCTCTGGCCTGGCTGCCAAGTTATAGGCCTATCCTCTTTATTATATACAACAGGCACCATAACAAAAAACCTGATCTCCAACTCTAAATCTCATGATGAGAGAAATAAAGTGAAGCTCACAGCTGAAAGTCAGGCGGCCGGTTAGGGCCGCCGTAGACACACAAACTGAAGTAATGAGTGCCAACTCAAACTATACTGAAAATAGCAGAGAGGCTCACTCAACATAGAGAGAAACTAAGTAGCAGCCATTTTGTGACCTGCTTAGTCAGTCTCAACACTCCAGTTTTGCCCAAAAAAAACCCTTATAAATGCTATCTCAATAGTTACATTCACTATGACATGTTCAGGAATTATACAGGAACAACACAAAGTCAACATTTAGGAAATTAAATTTGACCTTGTCTTACCTTCTCGTGGCTCGAAGACCCAAGACTGCTCCTTCACAAACATGGGAAGGAAAACATCCATGGTTCTAGAAGCCCGAAGAACCCTTTCACTATCAAGCCAGAAGGCAGGCCTTCAGAAAAGAATTCATTATGGGCCTGGCCGTCAGCCTGACTGTTCAAAGGTGTCACCCGAACATACACAGTGATTAAAAATCGCCTTGGGAGGCCAAGGAAGAGGGGCGAAGGCAACAAATAGTATCACCTTCGCCAGGAGAGGGGATCGATCAGCGGCGTTGCTGGCGCCGTTGATCAGTCACCTCCCTTAAATCATCCTTCCTCTTCCTTGTGTCTCGCCGCTTCTGCGACTTGCTCCGAGGTGGAGGAGGCGCTCGAGCGGCGACGCTGAACCTCTGGCCCTGCCTCAGAGCCTCGACTCGAGACGGGCCAGCGCCTCCCGGCTGTCTGGGCCCAGGATCGGACCTGAGCGGAATGCAATTCTTATAAGCTGCTGAGCGCGCCTTCGCCTCCCTGAACTTTCCAACCACCGTCTCAACGGAGCCGCCAAAAAGTTCAGTCAGCGAAACCGGGGCATCAAGAAGAGAGCCCTTCTCTTTCTCCCCGATGTCTGCCATGTTCAGCCACAGATGCCTCTCCGTGGCCACCATGGCCGCCATCGATCTCCCAGTCGAGGTGGCCGTCTGCTTGGTGGCCCGGAGAGCGAGATCTGTGGTGCGGCGCAGCTCAGCCACCGCATCAGGGGACAAACCCTGCCCCTGATCCAGGTCCTTTAGGAGATCAGCCTGGTACGCCTGCAACACTGCCATAGTGTGTAAAGCCGCACCAGCCTGACCCACAGCAGCATATGCTCTGCCGTTCAGACGAGATGTTTGTTTAAGGGGTCTGGACGGCAGAACCGGAGCTTTTAGCGTCGGTGCTCTGCCCGTGCTGAGATAGTTGGCAAACGTCTCGTCAATGGGCAGCAGCGACACATACCCATGCTGGCCCAATCCAAGGGAATTTCGCTGATGTGGATGAATTCTGGCCAAGTATGGGTTCTTCCATGCCTTCTCGATCTCAACGTGGAGATCCGGAAGGAATGGAAGGCTCACTGGAGTCACAGGGTTGTGGTCGTAAAGAAAACATTCGTCCAGTCTGCCGCGAGCGGGTTCTTTCCTCATGCGCCCCCACGGCAGCTGCAGTCTGCCAGCAGCGCGTTCCACAACCTCCAGCAACTTGGCATATGCTGGGCCAGGAGGCTTGGAGAAAGAAGAAGAAGAAGCCACTTCTTCCTCCTCCATTACCAATTCCTGGCCACGGGGGCCATCAGCCAGAAGAACACTCGCTCCCGGATCTGATGATGTCAGAGACAAGACATCATTGTCATCCAGGAGCTCATCCCTGCCAGCCACCGCTGGAGGCTCAGAGACCATAACACCTCTCTCAAACTTGGCAGCGAGTTCCATCTGCATGAGTGCAGCCGCCGCTCTGCCTCGGCACAAGCAGGGCCGGACCCACCAGGCGCAGATGTTGACGCCTCATCCCTCGAGAAGAGGGCCAGGCGAGAACGGAGCGTCCTCAGAAGAAGACGCTCACAATTCACACAGACAGCGCCCTCAAGCAACGTCCGTGCGTGTTCTTCTCCCAAACAAATAGACGCATAGGGTGTGCGAATCTTCCGGAGTTAGAAATCTCGGGCATGGATCCACACACTTCCTGAAACGCTTCTCTTTGCCCTCAGACATAACAGAGATAAATTAGTATATTCGATAATTGGTAACCGACACAAACAGTCCCTCAAGACGATGGATAATGACTGCTTCCCCAGGCGCCCCTTTTATACTTCCGGGTCGCGCCTGTATGACGTCATAAGCTGTCGCCGGCCAATAGGATTTGGAGTTATTGGATAGTTGGCTTTTGAACACCAAGTCACGTGACGTTCCCCATAAGCGTTGCAAACGCAGAGTAGAAGTTCCCTTTCGAAAGGGAACAGCAGGTTAAAAACAGCATGTTAACTAGAAATATTTAATTTGAATTGATTTAAAAAAAATCCAGACATGAAGGTGTCTGTGTGTTTGGCGAGTGACAGATGCAACTCGCGCTTCCCTGTAAAAAGGACTCAGCTTTGCACTTATTTAGCTTAAGTTGCATCTTTAAGAAAATCACTATGCATTTTCAGAGACGGATCCTCAACAATCATTAATGATGGCCTCAGGATATAGGCTGGTGAGGTGATTTACAGATCAGTCACTTCTCTGGGCCGAGTCTGTCTGTCGCCCCCTTGAGCATCCTTTGGGGAGAGATGACACTAGCAGGACACATGCCCCTTGTCCGCCAACAATTTTGCATGGGTGTTAAACACCCTACAAGTAGTCATTTATTTCAGCTGTGTTATTTACAAAACTGCATTTTTCAATAGAGTGAATCTACACATCCGATGTCTTTCAGAGACGTGACTTCAGGATCAGGGGGTCTCTTGAGAATATTTAACTGGGCTTAAAAACCAAAGATCAGACCAAACCCCCTACCATGTCCACATCATACTTGAAAATATCTTTGCTGTTAAATATGTTTTAAAAAAACCTCACATGTAAACTTACTTATTTTTTTAAGCCTCATAGATCTATATGATTTACTTTTCTTTTTTCTATAAAGTTTCAACTCCCAATAAATATAAAGTAAGCCAAAAGAATAATGTTGACAAATATGTTTGCTGCAATGTTTTTAACAAATAGATTAACTCCAAACCGTTCCTTACACAGTGAATCCATTAAGGATAGCCAAAGGCTCATGACAATGGGTGATAACACATTACATATGTGAGATAGTTTTGCCAAAAATCAAATACTGTATTACATTTAAAAAAATAAAAAAATAAATAATATTGCTTTAAAGTTGAAATAAAAAGTTAAAAGCAAACATATCTTCATACCATGTGTTCTGACACAATTTTTGTTTTATAAAATTTGCGTTTGTTATTTCTAGGTTCATGCTACCATTATCACCATAAATCTAAAGTTAATA
Organism: Elopichthys bambusa; assembly: GCA_037101425.1. Classification (NCBI taxonomy): domain Eukaryota; kingdom Metazoa; phylum Chordata; class Actinopteri; order Cypriniformes; family Xenocyprididae; genus Elopichthys; species Elopichthys bambusa. Next base: position 18,474,041 of record CM074448.1, on the reverse strand, counting down.
CATAATGAAACAAGAATCACGCTACCGAATTCTTTTGACACAATGTTTTTAAGAAAAAAATGCTGTTTTTAAAATACAACTAAATTGTTTTTATTAAAATTATTTTTACAATTAGACAAAAATTATTTTCCCTGTGGTGTTGGAATAGGACTTATTTTAATGTTTACATTACAATCATGCGATACAAGGATTCGGATGAAGCTTCATATATGTCAAGAATATGTCATTTTCACTTGTGAATATGTATTTATACACATTTTCAACATGTATTATACAATATCTGCACACCATTTTTAGTGGTGCTAAAGTAACCTGCACACAAAAGGTTTTAGTAATGCTTTAGATCAGAATCCAGATTTTGGCACCCAACATGACATAAAATAGTTGTATCAGTGTACAAGTGTGTCTCATCTGTTTATAACAATTTTCTTATATTATTATTTTTTTCTCAAATAAATAGATACTGAATATAGCTTACTTGCACTGCTTTTCCCCCTACAGGAATTATGCGAAGACACAACTCATTGAGAATATATTGTACAGTTATGATATTTTCAGAAATTCAAAGGGCCTAGTTACTTAGAAAGTAAATTGATGTGGGATTGCATGAAGCGTCCACACGAAAAGTTGTCTGTCTGTTTGCACTTGAAGCGCTTTCAACTGAAACATATCTAACCATTGCACTGAAAGCAACGCATACATCAAAGTTACACACTCCAGTAAAGCGGTAGATACAGCTCAAATATGATCTTTTGTAGAAATTATGTGAGCTTAATAAATTCTCGCATTTAAATTCAAGAGGCTTAGTAACTAAGAAACATTATCAAGACTATCAAGATCACTGTTAGCATTTTATTTGTCGGTCTGTATATGATTTTAGCAGAATACTCCTCTCTGGTTGCTGTCAGTGTAACAGTTTGTGCAAATCATCACACGTGTGATGAACACGGACCATTCATTTAAGCATCTTTTAGTTGTATGACTGAACTTTACTTTTGACAAAACCAGTTCGGTTTATCAATTCATTTCTTTCAACATTCCCACATGACGTTAAAGAATATGTGTAAATATTATAGTATACAGTTTTGTTAGTCTATGCAGTGCTGTTGTAATGCATGATTATTTGAGAACTATAACATCACATGCCCTTTATACAATCTTTATACAGGTATTATACATACACAATTTACTATGTGTGTATGACATATAAGATACATTTAGCTATAATGTAAACATAATACAGAAACCCTTTCTCCCTTTCTTCATCTATTGCAAAAGATTTGTGTTTAATTTGTTTTTCCACTAGCAGATGACACTGTTTACAATTTTTGTTAGTTTATCATTTGTTAATTCTGAGTGTGGTCAAACATGCAGCTACTCGCAGGAATGAATGAAAACATGATACTCCTACTACAGAGTGCTTAAACTAAAACTGTAATGTTCTTTTAGGCCATCTTTCTGAATGGTCTATTAAGCGATCACAATACACATAATGCATCAACATGAAAAGTGAGTCTTGCTGTTTTTCTGTTACATTCTGTTACATACTATTACACTTAGTTACAGTGTGTTACAGTCGTGGTAACATATTGTCTCCGTTCTCTAAACAAGACTTCAATAAAAAGGTAACTTGATTATCAATTATTTTAAATGAAAGGTTAGTTGATTCAGGCTTGCTCCAATACCATGTCTTTTATGCCTCAGCCTTTTAGGTTTGATCCGGGAAACAGGCACATCTACTGTACAATAATGTGTTGTCACATTTGTCTCAATAATTTGTTCTTCTTTTAAGTATCTACCGCTTTACTGGAGTTTACATGTAACTTTGATGTATGCGTTGCTTTCAGTGCAATGGTTAGATATGTTTCAGTTGAAAGCGCTTCAAGTGCAAACAGACAGACAACTTTTCGTGTGGACGCTTCATGCAATCCCACATCAATTTACTTTCTAAGTAACTAGGCCCTTTGAATTTCTGAAAATATCATAACTGTACAATATATTCTCAATGAGTTGTGTCTTCGCATAATTCCTGTAGGGGGAAAAGCAGTGCAAGTAAGCTATATTCAATGTCTATTTATTTGAGTAAAAAAATAATGATCTAAGAAAATTGTTATAAACAGATGAGACACACTTGTACACTGATACAACTATTTTATGTCATGTTGGGTGCCAAAATCTGGATTCTGATCTAAAGCATTACTAAAACCTTTTGTGTGCAGGTTACTTTAGCACCACTAAAAATGGTGTGCAGATATTGTATAATACATGTTGAAAATGTGTATAAATACATATTCACAAGTGAAAATGACATATTCTTGACATATATAATCCTTGTATCGCATGATTGTAATGTAAACATTAAAATAAGTCCTATTCCAACACCACAGGGAAAATAATTTTTGTCTAATTGTAAAAATAATTTTAATAAAAACAATTTAGTTGTATTTTAAAAACAGCATTTTTTTCTTAAAAACATTGTGTCAAAAGAATTCGGTAGCGTGATTCTTGTTTCATTATGTATTAACTTTAGATTTATGGTGATAATGGTAGCATGAACCTAGAAATAACAAACGCAAATTTTATAAAACAAAAATTGTGTCAGAACACATGGTATGAAGATATGTTTGCTTTTAACTTTTTATTTCAACTTTAAAGCAATATTATTTATTTTTTTATTTTTTTAAATGTAATACAGTATTTGATTTTTGGCAAAACTATCTCACATATGTAATGTGTTATCACCCATTGTCATGAGCCTTTGGCTATCCTTAATGGATTCACTGTGTAAGGAACGGTTTGGAGTTAATCTATTTGTTAAAAACATTGCAGCAAACATATTTGTCAACATTATTCTTTTGGCTTACTTTATATTTATTGGGAGTTGAAACTTTATAGAAAAAAGAAAAGTAAATCATATAGATCTATGAGGCTTAAAAAAATAAGTAAGTTTACATGTGAGGTTTTTTTTAAACATATTTAACAGCAAAGATATTTTCAAGTCTGATGTGGACATGGTAGGGGGTTTGGTCTGATCTTTGGTTTTTAAGCCCAGTTAAATATTCTCAAGAGACCCCCTGATCCTGAAGTCACGTCTCTGAAAGACATCGGATGTGTAGATTCACTCTATTGAAAAATGCAGTTTTGTAAATAACACAGCTGAAATAAATGACTACTTGTAGGGTGTTTAACACCCATGCAAAATTGTTGGCGGACAAGGGGCATGTGTCCTGCTAGTGTCATCTCTCCCCAAAGGATGCTCAAGGGGGCGACAGACAGGCTCGGCCCAGAGAAGTGACTGATCTGTAAATCACCTCACCAGCCTATATCCTGAGGCCATCATTAATGATTGTTGAGGATCCGTCTCTGAAAATGCATAGTGATTTTCTTAAAGATGCAACTTAAGCTAAATAAGTGCAAAGCTGAGTCCTTTTTACAGGGAAGTGTGAGTTGCATCTGTCACTCGCCAAACACACAGACACCTTCATGTTTGGATTTTTTTTTAAATCAATTCAAATTAAATATTTCTAGTTAACATGCTGTTTTTAACCTGCTGTTCCCTTTCGAAAGGGAACTTCTACTCTGCGTTTGCAACGCTTATGGGGAACGTCACGTGACTCTGTGTTCGAAAGCCAACTATCCAATAACTCCAAATCCTATTGGCCGGCGACAGCCTATGACGTCATACAGGCGCGACCCGGAAGTATAAAAGGGGCGCCTGGGGAAGCAGTCATTATCCATCGTCTTGAGGGACTGTTTGTGTCGGTTACCAATTATCAAATATACTAATTTATCTCTGTTATGTCTGAGGGCAAAGAGAAGCGTTTCAGGAAGTGTGTGGATCCATGCCCGAGATTTCTAACTCCGGAAGATTCGCACACCCTATGCGTCTATTTGTTTGGGAGAAGAACACGCACGGATGGTGCTTGAGGGCGCTGTCTGTGTGAATTGTGAGCGTCTTCCTCTGAGGACGCTCTGTTCTCGCCTGGCCCTCTTCTCGAGGGATGAGGCGTCAACATCTGCGCCTGGTGGGTCCGGCCTTGCTTGTGCCGAGGCAGAGCGGCGGCTGCACTCATGCAGATGGAGCTCGCTGCCAAGTTTGAGAGAGGTGTTATGGTCTCTGAGCCTCCAGCGGCGGCTGGCAGGGATGAGCTCCTGGATGACAATGATGTCTTGTCTCTGACATCATCAGATCCGGGAGCGAGTGTTCTTCTGGCTGATAGCCCCCGTGGCCAGGAATTGGTAATGGAGGAGGAAGAAGTGGCTTCTTCTTCTTCTTTCTCCAAGCCTCCTGGCCCAGCATATGCCGAGTTGCTGGAGGTTGTGGAACGCGCTGCTGGCAGACAGTTGATTAAAGCATTCGTAGAGGTTTAGAACAAAGCTGGGGACATGCATACGTAAAAGGGATACACCATATACTTTCTAGAAAGAATGATTAACTTATAAGTTGGATTATAAGAGTTATTTCCTCTACATAGGTATGTGTGTGTATATTGGGTTGTCTCCTGGCGTCACCCAGTCTGTCTCTAGCCCAACAGGAGGTTGAGCTCCCAAAGGTGCCATAAGAAGGCTTATGTTTGTGGTTGGTCTCTTTGGAAGGTAACAAAATGTGACAAAAAGCTACGTGGTCCCGACCAGTCGGCGCCACGTGGTGAGTTACAGAAAGGGGGTCAAACGTCACAGCTTACACAAAGTTAGAGTCGACTCGATCATTTGTGATTCACATCCAGATGCTACAATTATAAGGTATTTTATCACTTTTATTGTCTATATTTACCAGCTTATGGTGTTTCATGCCTTTTTATTGTGTATGACTTTTTTGACTAGAGAGGAAGAGGATTTTTATGTTTTGTTTGTTTTTTTTGTTGTTTTTTTCATCTTTGTTTTTGTGCAGGGTAGGTGGATTCTCTAAACCTTGGTTAGCTTATGTTTTGTTTATTACTTGGGCCTTCTCTTATTTCCTTTTTCTTAAAAACATATTATGTTTTCACTCTGAGATTGAGGATTGAATTGTGCTCTTTCCATATCTTTACACTTTGTGTTTGATATCATCACATTGTCTTTTCCTCTGTTACCTCCCCCTCCTGACCCCTAGACTGAGATGGAAACATTACACTGTGTAAAGTTTAGATCATTAGGCCAAGTTAGAATGGTCCTGTGCAAAGCTGTTATAACCCCTAAAGAAACAGTTTTTCCTTTTTTTTTTTTTCTTTTTTTTTTCCTGACAGTGTATATCAGTATAGCAACTGCAATATTTAAGAAACCACTTAACACCTTGACAACAGCTTAGCAACACCATAACTCCTACTTACAAATATGCCTACTTCACTAAAATAAAGTATAAAGAAAATGTTCGAATGCATAGTATTAATAAAACAAACAAACAAATTCTTACTGCTTCCTCCAAGATTCTTCCATGTGCATTTGGTGGACACCTCCCATGTGACCATGGGAGAGAAGTCATCATATTTGTAAATGGTGGGAAACGGTGACACAGATGTCTGGATTGTATTTATACTACACACATTGTTTATGGTTGAGAAGTTAAGTTCTTTATCAAAGGCAATACTTATATTCTGACAGAAATTACAAAAAAAAAAAAAAAAAAAAAAAAATGGAAACACTTGGAAACACTATAACAGCCACCAAGCATTCACTTAGAAGACCTTAGTAACATCCTAGAACATTAACGTTCCAGAACGTTAACTTTTAGACAAAGCCTTTTCAAGCCAACATTCAAGTTTTCACATTTGCTGAGCTCACTGACTGATCCAACAGCATTCCTATCAGGACATGCTCTCTAAATGGAATTTAGCAACGCAGCTAAATATATTAGGCAGCAAGTGAATATTCTGTCTCCAAAGTTGATGTGTTAGAACCAGGAAAAATGGGCAAGCATAGGATTTGAGTGAGTTTGAAAAGGGACGAATTTTAATGGCTAGACAACTGGGTCAGAACATCTCCAAAACTGCAGCTCTTGTGGGGTGTTCCCGGTCTGCAGTGGTCAGTATCTATCAAAAGTGGTCCAAGAAAGGAACAGTGGTGAACCGGCGACAGCATCATGGGCGGCCAAGGCTCATTGCTGCATGTGGGGAGTGAAGGCAAGCCCGTGTGGTCCGATCCAACAGACGAGCTACTGTAGCTCAAATTGCTCAAGAAGTTAATGCTGGTTCTGATAGAAAGGTGTCAGAATACACAGTGCATCGCTGTTTGTTGCATATGGGGTTGTATAGCCGCATAACAGTCGGGGTGCCCATGCTGACCCCTGTCCACTTCTAAAAGCACTAACAGTGGGCATGTAAGCACCAGAACTGGACCATGGAGCAATGGAAGAACGTTTTCTTTAACATCACGTGGATGGCCGTGTGCATGTGCATCGCTTACCCAGGGAACACATGGCACCAGGATGCAATATGGGAGGAAGGCAAGACGGCAGAGGCAATGTGATGCTTTGGGCAAAGTTCTGCTGGGAAACCTTGGATGTTACTTTGACATGTACCACCTACCTAAGCATTGTTGCAGACCATGTACACCCTTTCATGGAAATGGTATTCCCTGGTGGCTGTGGCCTCTTTCAGCAGGATAATGCGCCCTGCCACAAAGCAAAAATGGTTCAGGAATGGTTTGAGGAGCCAATCCAATCAAGCCTCTGTGGGATGTGCTGAACAAACAAGTCCGACCAATACAATATTAGGAAGGTGGACATAATGTTATGCCTGATCTGTGTATATAATACAGTGCATCAAAGACTTTAGTCTAAAATTTTTATTTGTGTAGACTATATTGGAATGTCTGGGACATCACAGTTATGAGCTCTTAGAACTTGGAATGATATAAGAAATGTATGAAATATTATTTCTGAGTTATTATTTTGTGTTTTATTAAACACTTTTATACAATAGTTAGATTTTATTGTACATTTAATCAGCAAGGTACAATATACAATTTGAAGGATGTTTGAAAAAATATTTATGTTGTATGCAGTGGTGTAAAGTATTTGATTAAATGTATAGCCTAGTTACCTAAATATAATTTTGGCTACTCTGTAGTTTTACTGAGTATCAAATATATTAGCAACTTTTACTCTCTACTTGACTACATTTTTGAATAAGTATATGTACTCTTTACTACAATACATTTGTGATGAGTAATGCATTTACTAGTTACATTTTGCATGGCATCTAACTTTCTGAAGCAGATTATTTCTGCTACAAAAGAGGTGATATCGCCATCTACAGGGCATTACCTAAACTTGTCAACAAGGCTACTTTATGCAAGTGTGAGCGCATTACCAAGTAGTTACTGAATTGCAGCTGTACAATCTGACATGAATGAAAATTGAGATCTTACAGTGTGACATGGCTTTTACTTAAACCTTTGCAATCTGGCAACTATGCACACATGCTCTCTCTACACTGCGAAAGAAGTGCAAATGATCCGAAAACATGACAAACAAGTAAGCTGGAGATTAGCGATCTTCATTTGAGAAATTCTTCTTGATGAAATGAAAGTGTCATTCAGCAGGTCTGTGATCTGTCAAAAGTCGCTTGTTTTGTTTGCTGCGACTAAATCTGCAATCAATTGTTCTCAATGAACTATAATAGAGATGCAATGTATGTCTGATGCATAATCCAACATTTTTCTCTAGGTAAAATAATTAAATACTTAACAAAACAATAAGAACTACCCGGGGTAAGTGTGAATAACGCTCGGGACAGTTGAACTGTGCAACACTGTCACTGTCCCGAACTGTCTTTGTGAAAGTTTATCCTTTGTTTTAAGCCTTGCGAATTTAAATATTCAAGTGCAAGAAGACACGAAAGAGAACTCAATTCTACTCACTGTGTGAGAAGTTCGCTTGTATAACAGTATACTGGATCTGTGCAGCTCTTAAAGTGACAGCAGCCTAATATTCCTGCTGCACTGCTGTCTGCGTTTTAAAGGGTTAGTTCACCCAAAAATGAAAATTCTGTCATTAATTACTCACCCTAATGTCATTCCACACCCCCGTAAGACCTTCGTTCATCTTCGGAACACAAAGATGTGATGTTCACGTGACTTTGGCAGTTTGATACGCGCTCCGAACCACGGCCATCACTAGATATTGTTAATAAAGTCGTAAAGTCGTTTACAACTTTATTTAGTGACAAACAGCAGTATCGGTATCAGAATCAGCCAATAATTGTTTGTTAAAACTAGTATCGGTATTGGCCCAAAAAAATCCTATCAGTGCATCCCTAAAGTCGTTTTTTTTTTTTTTTTTTTTTTTTTGGTGCACAAAAAGTATTCTCGTCGCTTCATAACATTAAGGTTGAACCGCTGTAGTCACATGAACTGTTTTAAATATAACTTTACTACCTTTCTGGGCATTTGAAAGTGTAAATTAACTTGCTGTCAATGCAGGCCTCACTGAGCCATCAGATTTTATCAAAAATATCTTAATTTGTGTTCCGAAGATGAACGGTCTTACGGGTGTGGAATGACATGAGGGTGATTAATTAATGACAGAATTTTCATTTTTGGGTAAACTAACCCTTTAATGTTAATTAAAAAGACAAAAAAAAAATTGCTTAACAGAATAACTTTTTAAACTTCATTAAGGATTAATATGTATTTAATTTATACAGTAAAGAATTTGCAGTTATTTTACATTTGTTTACTTTATTTCTGTACCTGAAAACTAATGTTAAACAAACCTAAAAAGCACTGTTTATTTCATATGCATCTTTGTTCTGTTGTATTTATGTATTTATGTTGGCCTGCTGAATGTTAAATGGGTCCAGTTCACGTTCATTAGAAATTATTGGATGATGCAGCAATAAACAAACTAGTATAACTTAATGCATGGGTTTTTGAACTTTGCTCATTTAAAACATGATCAAAACACTATCTATTTTAATGACAGAACTTTAAATAAGAGATCTAGTGACAAACAGCAGTACCGGTATCAGAATCAGCCAATAATTGTTTGTTAAAATCGATATCGGTATTGGCCCAAAAAAATCCTACCAGTGCATGTGACGTAACGCTGTGTAACGACTGGATCGATCAAACACACAATTGTTAGTCTTAGAGTTAGTCTTTACAACTCTCACCCATGCAGACTCTATAATGTCTGGCTTCCTTGCTGAGAACTATCTGCACTCCACTGAGTACTATCACCATTTGCTCCACACATACATTTCAAAGACACTTCAGAGACAGTGCCTGCTCAGAAAAGTATAGGTCACAAGAATCAGACATTCAGTCCATTGAAATGGAATCCTTGCCAGTAATTCATTGACAAATCTAAATAAATGAACATGCATTTCCCCAGTACATTTTATTTATTATTACTGTGTGTATATTGTTCTTTTGTATACTGTATAGTGTTTTGCGTGTCTGATGATAGAACTATTAGATAATGTAGCCCATTTAGGTGGTGTCTCAAATCAAAATACTCCTTGTTTAATGACTCACACTTTGGTGGACATCACCATCTCATAGAATGCATTGCATGTTTGTTATATTTATCATATAAATGGACACAAACTAGCAGCTTACTCCCCTCATGCAAATGAGTTCACTTTCAAACAAAGGAACATTTTCCCGCTTGGAAATTGCACCTTTCTCATTGGTCAAGCCAAAACTCAAAGGTGTGATTATGATCACAGCTACATGCTAAGAAAGCTTTATTTTTCTGGGGCCATGGAAAATATCCTTTCTGAAGAGTTGATAGATGATCAAGACTGTGTTTGCTGACCGAACAGGTTAATTGATTGTAATATTAATCCAACTACATTAAGTTAATTTTTTCTTTCTTTTTTTTTTTTTTTTGCTGTTGTTTTAATAGAAAAACATCAGTGTGATTTGGAATTATTGAATTAATAGGAATTTCACTGTTTTAATTTTTGAGAGAAGTTTCTTGTTTTACCAGTTTTCTATGATACAGAGTGTGTTTAATTTTTATACAAGTAGCCTATAATAAATCAACAAACTACATGTGGTAAAATAAATCAAATCTCACTACAGGCTGGAAATGTAGGCGGCAGGAGTAAATGAACAGTGCTCTCTTCCATTCTCATTACCCACAACTGAGGTACCCTTGAGCAAGGCACCCCAGAGCAAGGCACAGTGCACAGAAGAAAAAAAAGAAAAAGAAAAAGAAATTAAAGCTGCAAGCAGCGATGAAAGGGCCCTCGCACCCGGGCTCACCACCACCCTTCATACTAATGTGTGCAAGCATATTTGATATATGGACCAAGTTTTCGAAGCCCATTCAAGGGGGCGCTGTCGAGCCCTCCTGCCACGCCCAGGTACCAGCTTCTGCCCGGCCCTGATGGCTGCGGGTTCCAATGTATGTGCAAAGTTTCATGAGTTTTCGAGCATAGTAAGGGCCCTAAAAGTGCCCGAATAGTCGAAAAAAATAAATAAATAAATATAGCTGCAAGCAGTGATGGTGGGCTTCAGGGCAACTGTGTATTTAAACTGGGTGAATGTAAAAGGAATATGTCAAAGTCATTTGAATATGCCGCATATACTGGAGTCAGCTGGTGCACCTTTAACTGTGAACCACAACAGCTAGATCCATGAGATCATTTAAATTTAGATGAATTTCATGTCATGGGATGTCATAGGTCACTTTGAAATGAGTGCAGTTATCTTTTGCAGCTCAAAATTTTGTAAGTCTAAATGCAGTGTAAATCTCAGTCCAGTATTTATTTTAAGTTTTTTTATATATATATTTTTATAAACTATTACATTAAAAATATTATACGTTCAGATTTCAAAAATTATTAAACTTATTATATAAAACTATATAGTCAGTGCACTACAAATTAACTAGTTCTATGCCTTTATTTTGTTATACAAATTTATAGAAGAGAAGGCCTAAGAGATTTCCTGTCCTATAATGCAGTCAAAAGGACACAGCAATGAAAGGGTTAAACCTGCAAGACTCTAAAACACACACACACACAAACACACACACAGAGAGAGAGAGAGAGAGAGAGAGAGTCTGACCAGTTAGTTGAGTCAGATGATTCAATAATATTTTAAACAATAAGAATAAAATATATACTGTAACAGAAATTAGTCTTTGATCATCTCTAAATATATACATTCAAATATAATACTAACTAAAGCCTTTTAAAAATAAAAAAGTGTACTTGTCTTAGGCAGTTATCTGCCTAATTTAAACTTACACATACTTCTTGTAATTAAAAAATGATTTAAAATGTGTTTAATTATAATATTTGTGTTATTATATACTGAAATAAAGAGTGTATATTTAAAAAATAAGGATGAATATTCCCTTCTTTGTCCTTAATTAAATTATTCACCATGGCAACAGCGTTCAAGATATCCAACATCCCTTAGCAATTTAACAACTTCAATGTCTTAGCAACAAGTTAAAAAAGTTTGCTGTAAATTGTATAAACCCTGTAGGAGTAGTAGTATAAAATTGATAGCCTGTTTTTTCAAAAAATCCACATTCAAACCAAAATAGTTGACTTCCTGTTGGTCGGAGCTAATGAGTGTAAATTAGAAAATTGTCTGGCTTGATGAGAACAATAAGTGTACCGAGTTTGGTGACTGTAGGTAAAACTAAACCCCCCACTTTTGTCAAAAGGTGGCGCTATAGAGGCCCTTTCCCTTCCCAATCTGAAGCATGCTCGAAAAGCACGAAAGTTGTTAGGCCTGGTGAGGTCTATGTGTCTATGTGTACCGAGTTTCATACAAACAGGTGCAAGCGTGTTTGATATATGGACTGAGTTCTCAGACTTTGTTCAAGGGGGCGCTGTTAAGCCCCCCTGCCACGCCCGGGTACCAGCCTCTGCAGCGTCCTAGTGGCCGCAGATTCCAATGTGTGTGCCAATTTTCAAGAGTTTTTGAGCATGTTAAGACCCCCAAAAAGCCCCGAAATTTAAATAATAATAAAATAAAATAAATAATAATAATAATAATAATAATCCTTAGGGGATCAAGAGGGCCCTGCGCCATTAGTGGCTTTGGCCCTAATAATAATAATCCTTAGAAAAACAATAGGCCCTTGCGCCTTAGTGGCTTTGGCCCTAATAATAATCCTTAGGGGATCAAGAGGGCCCTGTGCCATTAGTGGCTTGGGCCCTAATAATAATCCTTAGGGGATCAAGAGGGCCCTGCGCCATTAGTGGCTTGGTCCCTAATAATCCTTAGGGGATCAAGAGGGCCCTGCCCCCAAGTCCCCCAAGAGGGACCAACTGCAACAGTGGCTTGGGCCCTAATAATAATAATAATCCTTAGGGGATCAAGAGGGCCCTGCGCCATTAGTGGCTTGGGCCTAATAATAATAATCCTAAAGAAAACAATAGGGCTTTGGCCCTAATAATAATCCTAAAGAAAACAATAGGGTTTCAGTCCTTTACAGGGCTTTGGCCCTAATAATCCTTAGGTGATCAAGATATAATAATAATAAACGGAGGAAATCCAATAGGGTCCTTGCACTTTGGTGCTCGGGCCCTAATAATAATAATAATTAAAGCTGCAAGCAGCATTTACGGGGCCAAGCACAAAAGCCGCACAACAAGCCAGCCGACACAGCCATGAGCATCAGACCAACTGCAACAGTGAGCAATTAAAGACCTATTAAGATCATTTTAGGCAAAAGAGCTGAAAAATCACAAATACAGTCAATGGTTTATGACTTTCCACTAACAGGTGGCGCTGTGACCAAATTCATGCGGTATTGTCAGAGTGAGGTGATAATGACAATCGCAAAGTTTGATGTCAGTATGTCAAAGCATTGCAGAGATACAGCCTCAAGAGTTATTTTGGCATCAAGCCTCTAATTCTTCGCTGTGGTATATATATACGGTTTCATCTATCAACACGAAATCCATAACTTTTATTCAACATGGTCTGAAGATGATACGATTCACTTTTGGTGAAAATTGGATGAATGGTCTAAGAGCAGTTTGAAAAAGTAGGTTTTTAAAGAAAATCAAAATGGCGGACAGGAAGTTTGGCTGATGGAATCTAATAAGACAAGTCTCATTACAATAGGCCACATTTACATAAAGCTATTAGCATTTTGAATAAATGTTATTACAACATTTCACCACAAGGTGGCGCTGTCTCGAAACCATTTGAGAACCTTCAAAGTATGGTGCTGATGATACGTACTGAGTATCGTAATGGCACACCAATGCATTCATATAATAGACCATTTTATATCATAATACTGTATTGCACTTAATGGCAATTTCGTGTTTTGTTCAATTATAGCGCCACCAAGAGGCACAATCCAACCAATTCTTTTATGTATCCTCAGGGTGACCCTATACATGTGTGTGTCAAATTTGGTGAAAATATCTCATTTCATTTTGGAGTTATAGACATTTATATGTATGAGATCATAAAAAATGACCCATGAACGACCTTGTTTTGATTTTTTTGCCACTTCCTATCAAAATTTTGACATTTGGGCTGTGACTTCTAGTTAATCAGCTTAGGTTTCATGTTTCCTACGCTGGTTTCGTCTCGATTGGACTAATGGTTTCGAAGATATTCGCAATTGTTTTTTAACCGCTAAATCACCACAAGTCAAACCGTAAGTCAAAACCAAGGATTCAGGAGTCTAATCACGTGACTCCAGTGAAAATGAGCCAACCAGATCAAAAGTTATAAGCATATGAAAAAACAAATTCTCCACTAGGTGGCACTGGTCTGAAACTTCTCAGGCTCCTTCAGGGCATTGTGCTGATGACCCATACTGAGTTTCGTAAGGATACGCTAATACGTTCGTAAAATACAGGATTTTAGCACAAAATTCAAAATGGCCGATATGAAAAAAAAAGGATATCTTTCAACTCGGCATGATGCCCCGAATCCTAGAAAACCAAGGTTATGATTTTTGGACAAACCCATCAGAAGTTATGAGCAAAAATAGCCATTTTCGTATCTCCACACCAGTAGGTGGCGCTGCGCTGAAACGCTGCATGATGCCTCAGTTCATGCTTGTGATGACATGTACCAAGTTTGGTCTGAATATGATAAAGCATTGCGGAGATATAACCTTGAGTCCAATTTGGAGTGCTCCACGTTGAATTTATTTATTCAAGAACGGTTGAGTTAATCAAAAAGCTTTTAATAACATTTCATCTGAAGATGATCTGGTTCAATTTTTGTGAAAATCGGAGTAACAGCCTAGGGGGAGTTCGAAAAAGTAGGTTTTTAGGAAAAGTAGGCATTTTAAGAAAATGCGTTCAAATCGTCTTGACCCAAGGAATCAGGGGAAGAATTTTGTTTCTATCCTATACGGTTCAAAAGTTATTAATATAAACTTGAGTGAAACTTTGGACAGCTGGTGGCACTAGAGGGATTGAGTTAGAAACGACAACTTTTTCAAGCCAACTTAATTATAATACATACTGTATATTCAATCACGGATGCGAAACAGTTGCGCTGCATCAAGCGCTTTGGGAACGCCTCTGTGTGATTGCGTCATGAAGCACATGTGAAATCTGTCCAATGGCGTGAAGGAACGTCATAGGCGGGTGACGTCACGACCAAGAAACTATAAAAGCACACCTGAACCAAACAGAGATAGCTTCTGTGTCTTCAGCAAGCGCTCTCTGTGAAACTGTCTTATTTATTGTTGTTTGTCTCTCAAGTTATTAAAGCACTCTTATCTAAGACATTATTATGGCGACTAAAGTGGCCGCAGATTCCAATGTGTGTGCCAATTTTCAAGAGTTTTTGAGCATGTTAAGAACCCCAAAAAGCCCCGGATGACGGAAAAATAAAATAATAATAAAATAAAATAAATAATAATAATAATAATCCTTAGGGGATCAAGAGGGCCCTGCGCCATTAGTGGCTTTGGCCCTAATAATAATAATCCTTAGAAAAACAATAGGCCCTTGCGCCTTAGTGGCTTTGGCCCTAATAATAATCCTTAGGGGATCAAGAGGGCCCTGCGCCATTAGTGGCTTGGGCCCTAATAATAATCCTTAGGGGATCAAGAGGGCCCTGCGCCATTAGTGGCTTGGTCCCTAATAATCCTTAGGGGATCAAGAGGGCCCTGCACCATTAGTGGCTTGGGCCTAATAATAATAATCCTAAAGAAAACAGTAGGGCTTGCGCACAGTAGAATTTGGGTACAGAATTCAGTTCAGGTTGTGACCACCCAGGTTCAACGGGGTGCTATTGCTTCACGACGCAATCACGCAGAGGCGTTCCCAAAGCGCTTGACGCAGTGTCCGTGCTCTTTCTTACCGACTTGTCAGAGGCCATCCGCAGGGAAGAGTCTCAGAAAAGTCATTTGTCACGGAGCATTTCGGCCAATTACAGAGCTGCAGTTGTTTTTCTGAGGCGAGTCTGTGAGCTGTATTTATGTTATGTTGGCTTTTTCAGCACTTGAAACATTTGTCTAAGTTTCTCTATTGATTGTTTTAAATTATACTTGGTGTAAAAGTGATTAGCATGCTACTGTGTCTACACAGGACGCGAGCGACGTGACAATAGAACCCACTGATTATAATCAGTAATATAATATCTACACTGGAAACAGGCGACGTGGCGCAACACCGTGTCTATGCCGGACGCGACGCGCCGCGTCACAACAGCTTGTAGTGAAGCTGTTGTTGACCCAGCGAAGAAAGTATTGTTGTCAAATGTGCCTCCTTTCATGAAACTATGGAAAGGGAACTTTCAAGACATGGTCAGATAGTTTCAACCATAAAAAGGATCCCTTTAGGTCGCAAATCGCCATTGTTGAAGCATGTCGTTTTATTCAGGCGACAAGTATATGTGGTGCTGAAGAGTGGGGTAGAGTATTTGAATATTGTTCTGAAGTTTAAGATCGATGGTTTTGACTATGTGATTTTTGCGTCAGTTGAACGCTTCAAGTGTTTTGGATGATGGTGGTATGAATAGAAAAGAGATTGAGAAAGAAACAATGATGGAAATGGAGGAAACAAGTGAAAATATAGAGGAAAACATGAAGGAAACACAGGAAAGTGAAGAAATGGATTTAAATGAGCTAGAAGAAGAACAGCTTAGAGATGATGAAATGATTTTTAAAGTTCCAACAATTAAAACAAAAACAAAAACAAAAGGAGGTTGGGGCTTGTGGAGAATCTTACAGCGCTTATGAAGTTTCAGGTTCGGATAATGAGAAAGAGTCTTTTGATTCATTCAATAATGTGAAGAAAGATTTTAGTGGCTATAGTTTAGAGAAAATTAGAAGCTTTTTACAGTCCACTAAAGGGAAGCAGAATGTTGAAGTCACTGATTATTTTCCTGATCAGATGTTGTTTATTGAGTCAGTTTTGATGAGAGAAAGAGGGGATAATCCAGTTTGTCTAATCCAGACGGCTGAAAAAAATAGTACAACGATTGAGTTCTTAATTAAGGCAAAATGAAAGTGATCAAATGGTGGAATAATAATAAAAATGTGCTTGTTTTGTGCTTTTTGATATGCTCTCTCCTAATGAATAATTTTAAAATCTCATCCATTAATTTGAATGGAGCGAGAGATGCTGCTAAAAGAGCAAAATTATATGATGTTTTAAAAAATTAAAGAGATAGGTATAGCGTTTGTACAAGAAAAAAAAAAATGGGATGGTCAGATTTGTTTTAGTCATAAAAATGTTTTTAGTGCAGGAGTTGGCATTTTATTTTCAAAGGAATTTTTTGCCAGATTCATATAAGATAGAACAAGTAGTAGAAGGAAGACTATTAAAAGTTACAGCAAAATATGAAAAGATAACGTTAGTATTGATAAATGTTTATGTTCCAGTTAAGGCATATGAAAGAATGATTTTTTTAGATACATTTGCTAATACAGTTCAGCAATGTGAAGATCATTATCTAAATACTTGGTGGAGATTTTAAT
Source organism: Elopichthys bambusa (assembly GCA_037101425.1). Classification (NCBI taxonomy): domain Eukaryota; kingdom Metazoa; phylum Chordata; class Actinopteri; order Cypriniformes; family Xenocyprididae; genus Elopichthys; species Elopichthys bambusa. Next base: position 18,457,186 of record CM074448.1, on the reverse strand, counting down.
TGTACTGTCAGTGATATTGATAGGAATCATCTAAAGCCTCATTGTGCTTCAAGACGAATATTGTTACAATTAATTGTATCAGATAAACTTTGTGATATTTGGAGGAATTTGAATAATAATATAAGACAGTATACATGGACACATGTAAGAGAAAATCACATTGCTTTAGCAAGGTTAGATAGATTTTATTGTTATAAATTTCAGTCTCAATTTTTTAAAAGTTGTCACATGTGTCCAGTAGGTTTTTCAGATCATTCTATGGTGATTAATTCTGTTTTTATTAATTCTATAAGAAATAAGAATGCATATTGGCATTTTAATTGTGCATTTGTTGAAGATTTTCATTTTAAAAATTGTTTTTAGATTTTTTTGGGGGGGAAAAATGGAAATTGCAAAAAGAAAATTTAATTTCATTGCAACAATGGTGGGATACTGGAAAACTTCAAATAGAACCGTTTTGTAATCAATATGCTTTCAATGTAACAAAGGACATTGCTGGATATATAAAAAAATTAGAAGTTGATATTGTGGAGCTTCTATATATTTGTGGATATTGTGGATTATTTTAAATCTTTGAAAAAGATAAAAGCAATTTTGACTGATCTATAAGGAGCGCAAGGGGCTTTAGTGAGATCAAGATTTCAGAATATATCTGAAAGGGATGCCCCGTCTAGATTTTTTTTTTTTTTTTTTTGGCCTGGAAAGAAAAATGGTCAAAGCCGGTTAATTTATTGTTTAAAATCCAGTGATGGGAAGGAAATTACTAAAATGTCTGATATACGAAGAAGAGCGGTTGATTTTTATGAAGAGCTCTATGCAAGTGAACATGAAGGAAATGATTTATTGGTAAAACATTTTTATAAAGATCTTCCTCAGGTGCCTGAAGAATTTTATGAAGAATGGATGAAACCGTTGTCAAAGGAGGAGTTGCTTCTTTACAAAGTTTAAAACCAGGAATTGATAGTCTTCCTATTGATTTTTATAAGGCCTATTGGGATTTTTTGGGAGATGATTTGCTTGAAGTTCTGAATAACAACTTGAATGGAATTTGAATTTTCCTCCTGGTTTTATAAATATGATAAAAGTCTTTTATGACGACATTGAAAGCATATTGAAGATCAATGGTGGCTTGAGTGCTCTGTTTAAGGTTGGAAGAGGAGTAAGACAGGGATGTTCAATGTCTGGAATGTTATATTCTATTGCTTTGGAACCTTTTTTAAATCAAATAAGGGAGAGTATTTGTGGTTTCAAATATGATAGTGTGTATATGTCTGTAAAGTTGTCAGCATACGCTGATGATGTAATAGTAATGACCAAGAAGATGTCAGTAGAATAACAAGAATTGTTGAAGATTTTGGTCAAATTTCATCTTTGAAGGTTAATTGGTCAAAGGGTTCAGCCCTGTTAGTGGGTAATTGGCAAGCTGAAAAACCAACTTTACCACGTGGAATGTTCTGGACAAAAGGAGGTTTTAATATTTAGGGGTGTTTTTAGGGGATGTGATAACAGAGGAAAAGAATTGGGAAAGTGTTTTAGAAAAAGTACAAGGAAGATTGGCAAGGTGGAATTGGCTGTTAACAAAAATGTCATTTAGGGGGAGAATCCTTGTAATTAATAATTTAGTAGCATCCCTGTTATGGCACCGTTTAGCACCTAAAGAACCTTTAGAACCTCCAGTGGGCCTGTTAGAAAAAATTCAAACTTCTCTTGTTAATTTTTTTGGGAATAAATTACACTGGCTTCCTAAAAGTATGTTATATCTTCCCTTAGAGGAGGGAGGACAAGATTTAATACATCTTGAAAGCAGGAAAAAGCAGCTTTTAGATTGCAGTTTGTAAAAAAATTATTGTATCAAAAGCTGCCTTGGACAAATGTAGCGTTTAAACTTTTAAGCGTGGTTGGGAAGCTTGGATTAAGTAAACAATTATTTTGGACAGATTGTAAGAAAATAGATTGAAAAGAAATGTCTTTTTTTTTTTTTTATGAAGGTGTTCGAAAATCATGGTGTTTGATGAAAATAACAAGGTCTACTCATGGAAAATCCCTATTATGGTTGTTGTTAGAGCCATTGACTAATGGGTCTCGTCTGAATTTATCTTGCGAGATACCACTATGGATTGAACAAAAATTGAAGAATGCACAGATTATAACATTGAAGGATTTAATGGAAGTGGCTGGATGGAATCTAAGTAATATTGTTGCATTGACTCAAAGACTTGGAATTTGTTCTGAAGGAGTAGTTGGACAGATGTTGGAAAAATGCTGAAGCTCTTTATTTGAAGAAGAGTGGATGCTTTTATATGATTATTCAACATCAACATCAACAATTTTCCTGAAATGATGATTTCTCCGGATTTGCCAGATGTGGATATTAACTGTCCTTAGTGTCAAAAATTTTGAGGGACAGAAATTTAAAATTTACTGGATTTACTCTCTCCTTCCCGAGTCCAGAGGTCGGTCGGTCGGTCGGTCGGTCGGTCGGTCGGTCGGTCGGTCGGGTTGTAGCTGTGGTCAATTTGGAATTGAGTTTCATGGACAAGTTGAAAAGCGAGTGTGTTTAGAGGATGAGATTCTGCTGAGGTTTCACTGGTGAGGAAGGCTTTGTATTGGACTGAATCAGGATCAGACTGATGGAGGTGATGCCAGAACTGAACACATCTCTTCTGGACCTCAATGTTCAGCGGGTACAAGCCTAATTCAGCCCTGCAGGCGTTGTTGGATGTGCTTCTGTGAACCCCTAAAATGTTTTTGACAATTTCCAATTGTAGTTTTTCTACTGAAGTTTTATCCCAGTTTCTAAAATTTTGTACTGGTCCCCAAATTTCACATCCATATAAAAGAATTGGTTTTATTACTGAATTATATACTTTTATCCAAGTTTTAATGGGTAATTTTAAGTGACCGCATCGTGACTTTATAGCATAAAAACCCCTCCGAGCCTTTTCGCTCAGTGTTTTGACAGCCAGACCAAAGCTTCCCGAAGCACTGATGTCGATGCCCAGATAACAGTAGCTGGTGCTGTGCTGTAGGACCTGGCCTTTATAAGTGAAATGATGTTTGTTTCCCTGAGATCTGGCCTTTTTCTGGAATACCATTACTCTGGTTTTGTCCAGATTGACTGTCAGGGCCCACTCATGACAGGTATGTTCTAGCAGGGACAGGCTTTGCTGGAGACCCTCAGGTGTGTGGGACAGCAGGACCAAATCATCCGCGTACAGCAGACATCTGACCTCTGTGTGGTGTAGAGTGAGGCCGAGGACAGTAGAACGCTCTAGCGTTGCCAGATTCACCGCACAGTTACTGTTGGTGTACAGGGCATTTTGGCCCAGACCGGCCCACCACCACAAATACCACCCGTCCTTGCGCTCCCCTGCCTACTGCAAGCTGATTCACTGTATGCTGATGAATGATGATTCTAATTAATCCCTAAAAAGGTCATTATTATTTATGTACATTAGTCGTAAGCTCTCTTGTGAATGTCGTTACTCTCAGTTTTGATCAATTTAATGCATCTTTGCTGAATTTAAAGTATTCATTTCTAGTATTAAAAACTTTTTAATGGTAGTGTATGGTTAGTTGCCACCTATGAGTCCTTATAAACTAGACTGTGCAACAACCACAGGGCATTAACAGTGCAGACGAGTAAGTTAAGACATTGGGTAAGTTAAGACATTTAAAGATTTTGGGTCTCATTCACGAATTTATAAGCACAGAATACTATTATTATTTATGTTAAGCCACTTATGTTATATAAGCCACTTGTGTTATAGCCTATTCTTGTTTCTGATATATATATATATATATATATGCATTGGCAGACAAAAACTCATGAAAGGCCTCTTCAAATTAAAGCACAGGGCCTCTTCAGTAATGAAATTATATATATAATTTCATGACTATATAGTTATATATTACTAATTATATATATATATATATATATATATATAATTTCATGATTATATATATATAATTTCATGACTGAAGAGGCCCTGTGCTTTAATTGCAACATTTTCACAATAATACAACGGATCATCATCATAATATATATAACAAAATTATTTTACTTAGCCGGGAAGATGTAAAATAACTACCTTAAAGGTCAACTGATTCTTGTTAACTAGCTACTCCGACCTTTTTTAACACTGACATTATTTCTCTACACCCGCACACTTAGCCAAACTGCAATCATACAGTGTATAGCCTGCCTATTTCTTTTATTGTTGTAGTGTTGCTTTTGGCTCATTTTTATCAAGGCTTACCGCAGGTTCTACCCTCACTCCCTCATCTCTGTCCCTCTCCTCTTGAGTCTCCTCCTCACTAACACTGTTAATGCCACTGCCGCCGACACCACCACCACTTTCATCAGCCACGGGAGCTGGTGAAGGTCCTGCTACTGCCGAAAACATTTGTGTCAATTAGACACATTTGGCAGCGTCTGCCTGAAGAGCCTGTTTTTTTCTCTCACGCAGCTTCTCTGCACCTCCTTTGCGTTTCTTCTCCATGATCACACTGAAACTGCGTGCAGGCAGAAATCCCATAGATGGTGCTGTTCAAAGATATGATTGGTCCAGTCCATTGTCAATCAAGAAAACAACCAATGGGCCGCTGAGCTACGTGTTTCATGGGCCGCGTCTGTCAGAAGGAAAAAACCTAGCCTATGTGATATTTTTGACTAAAGTGTTTTGGGCCAGCAGCCCAGTGTCAATTAAAAAAATATTAGGCCGCCTATCTAGGCCTACCACTTTTATGGGCCTGTTCATAGGCCAAGAGATTTTTATTTTATTTTTTTTGCGGTCGGCCCAAAAAAGCACGTCGGCCCACCGGGAGAGTGCCCAGTATGCCAGATGGCCAGTCCGCCCATGTGTACAGGGATTGTATAGTATCAAAAGTTTTCCTGTCAATGCCAATTTGTAGGAGTTTGTACAATAAACCGTCATGCCAAATTGAGTCGAATGCTTTTAAATCTACAAAACATGTAAAATTTTCCTTTGTTTGTCCTTGATGTTTTTGTTAATTAGAGTGTGAAGAGAATAGATGTGGTTAGATGTGCGTTGTTTTGGTAAAAATCCAATTTGTGATTTATTTAAAATGTTGTGCGTGGAGATGTGTGACAATATGGCTGTTTATGATGCGGCAGAACAGTTTTCCTAATGCACTGCCCACACAGATGCCGCAATAATTATTGGGGTCAAATCGATCACCTTTTTTAAATATGGGGGTGATCAGTCCCTCAGACCAAATCTCAGGGAAGTTACCGGACCATAAAACCAGATTAAATAATTTGTCTAGAGCTTTATTCATGCTGGGCCTTCTGAGTTTAAGCATTTCATTGCTAATGTCATCTTGGCCACATGCTTTCTTTAATTTAAGTCTTTTAATATGCTCTGTTATTTCAGATATTGTTATAAATTTATCTAATGGATTTTGATTTTTTTTTTAATTGTTTTCTCCAAGTCTACAAGTGTTTTCTTTATTTTACACAGAAGCTGGTTAAGGTCAGTATGTTCAATTTGATAAAGATTTTCGAAGTAAGATTTCCAAGATTTCTAAGATTTCTTTGAATTGTTCAGAGCTGGATTGGCTCCATTTTAGTTTAGGGTTTCAAAGGGAACATTTTTTCAGATTCTAGTGGATAAGTGTTGCTCCTTTCACATGGTGGTTTTAAAGCACTGTTTGGCAGTGATCGGAAATCGGGAGCTGAGGTCTGACTGTGAAGGCATTAATAAAATTTGGATCAATATCTTTATTGAATAGTATTTAATAATCAACCTCACTGGTTCCTAATCTGGAGCAATAGTTGAATCTACCTAATGTATCTCCTCTAGTTCTGCCATTAATGATGTGCATCCCTAAACCTTTACAGAGTTTTAACATTTGCTTTCCATTCATGTTGACTAAACTATTGTAGCTGTTTCTTGGTGTGATACATGGTGTCATTGAATATGGTTGTTACAATACAGACGGGGCAGAGGCAGAGATAACAGAAAGCAGACTTTATTTATCACACACAGCAGAGGTAATGGTGATGCAGGTGAGTGAAGATGAATGAAGTTGGGTGTTGAGGTGATGATGAATAGTAATACTGTCCTTTGGGTGATTTGCAGAAGTGAAGATCCGTGGAGATATGCTGGAATGGCTGACGAGGAGGATTGGAGACACTCACACACAAACTGGAACAACACAGGGAGACGAGGACACTGGTAAGTAGTTTACAACTGGAGTCCAAGAGGTAAGCATTTAGGGTTCTTAATGCGAACGAGACCGGACAGTGACTGAGTGAGTGTGAGTGTCTTTTATGTGGGTGAAGATTGGAGTGTTGATGAGGTGCAGGTGCGAGTGATCAGTACTCTGGGGATTGAGTGCGCTGTGATTGGGTGATGTGTGAACCTGACGTGTCTGTGACACCTATCATCTTAAGGGTTTTATTTAGTGTACAATGTCCCAACCTTAACCTCGTCATCACTATTTCTTCTCTCTGGTTCCCCCTTCCCACACTATCTCCTTTAACATTTCTTAGAATTTGATATAACTGTTTCCCTTTCTCTTTTCTATCCCACCTTGGGTAATCTTGCCACTTTTGATTTATTTTCTCCCATATTATGCTTTTAACCTCTGCTTTGTTAATATTAATTTGCATTTCTATGTTATCTTTCAATAATGCCCTCTTTGCCATCTCATTTCCCCTGATCCCTACATGCGCTGGAACCCACATAAATTTGACCTGACTACCCTTATTAACTATACTTGTACTTAGCTAAAGTACTTCGTCCTGTCTCATCTTTTCCACCCAACATAATGCAGTTAACATTTCTACAGTATATACCCCTATTTATTTGATGTTCTTCTATTTATCTATCTTCTATTCCAATTCCCTTTCCTGGTATTGCCACCCCAAATTCTGCCTCTGTCTCTGTTTTTTTTTTTTTTGCACTGTTCGTATAAATCTGTATAAATTCACTAATACTTGATTAAAATAAATCCTAAAAACAATCGATTACTCGATTATTAAAAACTCTTATCAAATTGATTTCCTATTTCCCTTTTTCCTCTAGCACAAACCAGTCTACCTCAGGTACTATCACTGGAAAAACTACCATAGGACTTATCCTCAAGTTAAACTCTTCTAAATCTTTAGCTATTTTATTTCCAATCCGACCAAAGATTTCCCTTAGATTTTGTCCATTCTCCCAACACTCCTGGCGTACTGCTTTTGTGGGATGGGAGTCCTTATGCCCCTTCAAACTAGCCCATAGTTTGCCATCAATAGGATCCTTCTTAAATCCAGCGGCATTTGTCCCATTTCTACTTGTACGGCTGGAACTGATGATGTTTTAAAAGCTCCGCAACAAACTCATAGTGCTTGTGACCGGATCACCCCCAATTTCTTTATCACAGAGTTGGCTGCTGCTCTAACAACTATGTCTATTATATTACACAACAAAATCTAACACTGATCTTATCAATGCCACATATATACTTTTTAAAGATGAGCGACTAGCTCCCCATTCTCTTCCTGTTAGACATCTCATAACATTTTTTTTTTTTTTTTTGCACCTTCCCTCCACTTTATTAATATGCTCTGCAAATGTCAGCCTAGCATTAGTCTCAGCCTCAGACGTCATGTCCACGGACCGTTGGCTGAACGTCTGATGCATATGGTACACTTATCTGGAAACATTTCAGGAGTTTCAAGTCGTCATCTGGTTGGTTGAATTCTGCAGGATGTCCGGGAGACGTGTGTGTCCGCATGGAAACAAATGCAGCGACACCAAAACCCCCTCGTAGAAGAAGAACGCCATCATGTTTTACAACTGTGACGTAGGAGCGCTTACCAGGATCAACTTAACACTGTTTTTTTAAAAGTATGTGAAGTTCGCTGCTCTATTATTGCAGTAAACTTGCACAATAATTATAATAATTTATTAGATGCATGCTGGTCTGTTATTGAAGGGACATTGACATTTTTCACACCCCTAAGGCTGACGCGGAACAAAACAAACTGTGATTGGTTGCGTTACATGTCAGTCAAATGTCTTCTTGGGCAGTCCTTGGCCAATGAAAGCTGCGACAGAGTCCAGACCTTCTGCTGTCAGTCTGAAGGTCTGGCTACGCAAGACTATCCTAGCATCAAATATCACTCAGAATAATTTGAATGTGCCTACCCTCTCTAACTCTTTCCTATAAATCCTTAACCTCTTACCGTCATGAATTCTTTTCCTGGGAAAAAAAGACTGACTTCGTCTTTTCTACTGAAAACCTAAACCCCCAATCATAATCCTATTCTACCACCTTATCAATTTCCTGCTGTACCTTCCTAATAACATATTCCACATTCCTCCTTCTTTTCCACACCACCCCATCGTTTGCAAACAAAGACTGTCCTATGTCTTCTGGACTCTGTACAAATACATCATTAATCATAATGATAAACAGCAACGGGCCTATCATACTGCCTTGAGGTGTGCTGTTTTCAACCATATACTGATTTGACATATCTACCCCAATTCTCACTTGAATTTTTCTTCCAAACAGAAAGTCTTTTATCCAGTTAAACACTCTTCCACCTACCCCCTTATCTTATTCAGTTTAACTAATAATCCCTCCTTCCACATCATGTCATAGGCCATTTCTCTATTAAAAATACTGCAACTACACTCTCTTTATTTGCTTGCGCTTTCCTTATCTCAGTCTCTAATCTTAAAACCGAATGCACTGTATTCCTTCCCTTCCTAAAACCACTCTGACAGCTTGTCAGTACCTCTTTTTTCAAGTTTAAATGACAATCTATCATAATTTTTTCCATTCTTTTACACAAGTTAGACATAAGAGCTATTAGCCTCTAACTCATGGGATTGGCTGGATTCTTGCAAGCCACATATTAAAAAGAAGACCACCAATATCTATTCTGCATTTTGTTTGTCATACAGTGCTTTGGCTGAATTCCAAATGGCACCCTAAACACTCGCAAGTAGCATCCAAGTGTAAAAGTATAGCCCAATTCCAGATGTGGCAACAATGAGCTGAGCGTCGTTACATGGCCTAGCAGCTGTGTGACAGCTAACAGAGAACGTTTGTGAAGGGATTTTAAAAAGGCAAATGGATGCAGAAAAGTTTTATTTATTTATTTATTTATTTGCTTTTTGACTTTTCATTGGATTTTGACATGCTTCAATGCCGGCGACAACAGGACACCGGACCATATAACCAGATAAAATATGTATGGTTAACTGTCTAATGTTACTTATATATCGCTAGCAACTATTAGTTAAACTTGTTTATTTCTTATGTTATATGTAACGTTAACTGTGACAATATATTTTCACATTACTGTGTATTTAAGTCTAAATTTAAAGTACTTTATGTTCTTATTCGACTCCACTCCATCTCAGAGGCAAATAACTGGAATAACTGATGTTTTGGACATCATGGATATTACAGTTTGATTTAGATATTACATATTGGTTAAAAAATATGAACACTATATAATAGAAACACTAAAAATGTTATACCCCCGGTTTCACTGAGAAAAACATCTGCCTTGGTGACATCGTGGAGGACCCAGGAGGATAAGCACGAGGAGGATGTGGCAGAGGATGAGAGGGAGCATGGTTTGGAGACAGTCAGTGGTGCAGAGGTGTCTGCCTTGGAGGAGGTATCCGCTGACCACGACTATTTGTAACAGGCAAAATAGTATTTGTAACAAGACAATTGTAAAGCTATGATGCCCAAGAAGAAAATTGGGTAACACTTTACATTAAGGTTCCCTTTGTAAAGGGTTTATAAAGGTGTTTGTTAATGAGTAATAAGTCATTTACAAATGCATTATAAATCATTAATAATGCAGTTATAACTGCATGAATAAAAGGGCAACTTTAATACAATACCTGCGAAATAGTGAGCTGTTTTTAACTCACATGTTATAAATAAGTAATAAATGTATTTATTAACACTTATTTACCTCAAAACCAGATTCCTGGTTTATTTCATGATGCAGCAAAAATTGACTATCATAATTAGACTGAAGGAGGTTGTATTTGTGGTTTTCTTATTAATATCTCATGACTGCCACTTTTCTTGTTGCTTACCAGAAGTTTCTGTCTTACTCATGATACTCTCCAAAAAGGTCATGATGCCTATCTACAGCAGTGTATAAAAACTGATTTCTTGTTTTTTAAGATGAAATCGTTATTTTGAAAATAAAACATAAGATAATAACCATAACGTGATGAGATATTAATAATGAAAAAATTAATTCCAGTATTAGTTACCTGTGAACCTTAATGTAGGGTGGACACTTGTGAACCATTTATTTATGAGTTATAAACATTAATAACCTGTGAAAGTGAACCTTAATGTAAAGTGAACACATGTGAACCATTTATTCATGAGTTATAAACATTAATAACCTGTGAAAGTGAACCTTAATGTAAAGTGAACACATATGAATTATGTATTTATTAATTATTAATGTACACACAGAAGATAGTATTTTTTTCTGATGAAAAATAAAAAAAAAATATTTTTGATGCATGTATCAGTAAACACAACTTGAAACTTGAAACAAAAAAGTTTAAACTTTTCTTTTACAGCACAAAATTACAGAGCAAGACTTCTCATGAAAAGTAGCTTATGCAAGTAGACTACACTAGAAAAACATAGTCTGCGATTTCACCTCAGTTAGCTTAGCCATCAAATCAGTAAACACAAATTTGCACTTCAAAGCATGTTGAAACAGTACTTACTGTGTGACTTCTTCTCGTGAAAAGTGGCAAGGCTTTATTGGATGCTCACTAGCACCTGTAACTCCTGTCACACGCCAGAACACGCATAGTGATGTGAACCTGAAAGAGTATAAAGTATATATAGCCTACTACTACTACTTATAATAATAATAATAATAATAATAAAAAGAATACATTGCATATTATACATTATTGTCACATTTGGTTGTAAAGAGCAGTGAGGAAGCAGGATTTAGATGCAGCAGTGCTATTTTTTATTATGAAGATAACTGAACTAAAAAATGTAAGAGAACAAACTATAGTAAGCTATAGTTATAGTTTACTAGACGTGACAATAATATATTAGGCTATACTTTATATACTCTTTCAGGTCACATCACTCTTTTCAGGGTTACATCACTAAGCATGCGTGTTCTGGTGTGTGACAGGAGTTAGCGCTAGTGAGCATCCAATAAAGCCTTGCCACTATCATGAAAAGAAGTCGCAGTTACCAGTACCATAATAAACACTAGACGCCCGCCACCATATTGTGCGGGGCAACGTTCCCATAACGCTCATAACTGGAATTGAGAAAAATGCATGCTTCGTGTGCTGCTTGGGGCTGTACAAATTACTGCACACTTGAAAACAGGACACGGGGAATTACCTTTCACAGGTAAGACTGAACATTTTTTTCTGGTTGTATTTGGTCATTATATAATTATATTGATGTCGCTTGTTAGTTGTGAAAGTTGAGACGTGTTTACATGATTTCTAATATAGTTTTAGGTTATATTATATCTTATTTTATAAACTAAATTTTGCTGAAGTTTAAATATGAATCTTTATTTTCTTAGTGGTATAAAAATACAGAAAGCAGCCTGATGTGTATTTGATGATTTGTTTCATTTTCTCAATGGTGGTCAACTCTAAGCTCAAAAAAAGCTAAAATTGGGTTAAAGACAAAAAATGCCTTTTCCATAAGAAGAAAACTTTCTTAAAATTTCATTTAATGTGAAAATTGAATTATATCTCAGTATGGGCGTTTTCACAATTCTTATGCAAGAATAAAGCAGCCAAATACATGACAAGCCTGAGCTATGACTATTTCTTACATTATAAACCACTGAAATCAGTTGATAAATGTAAATGTTATTTTTGTTTTCATCCAGAAAAACCACAGCTCGCCCATTTACTTGGATTTGTTAACAGCGCAGTCTTGCCCCGCACAATATGGCGGACTCGTTGACGTATCGCAGCAACAGTCCAAAGAGGCCAATAGGGCGTCTAGTGTTTATTATAATGTCTATGACCAGTACTGTTCCGACATGCTCTGAAGTCAAATTTTGGGTCTGTTCCTGCCTCCAATGCCTCCGCCAACACTCCGCCGGGCTGTCCTCCTGGATTACAATATATCAGCAGAACACAATGCACTCCTCTCATCGATTCTTCCTACACATCTCTGGGCACTGGCCACCCAGGGGCCAATGAAACCCTCTCACTGCTGAAAGAGCGCTTCTGGTGGCCAAACATGGCCAGGGATGTGAGAAGGTACGAACTGGGATGTAAGGACTGCGCCATCTCCAAGAGCCCTCGCCATCTTCCATCCGGCAAGCTCCTTCCTCTGCCCATTCCCAACAGACCATAGTCACACCTAGGAGTGGATTTCATCACAGATCTGCCTACCTCCGATAACTGTATCTGTATCCTGGTGGTCATCGACAGATTCTCCAAGTCCTGCCGGCTGATACCCCTCAAGGGTCTACCCACAGCCATGGAAACTGCAGAACACGTGTTTAACCACATCTTCAGGTAGTATGGAATTCCTGAGGACATTGTGTCGGACCGTGGACCACAATTTATCTCACATGTGTGGAAAGCCTTCTTCACTCTCCTAGGTGTGACCGCAAGCCTCTCATCTGGTTACCATCCGCAGTCGAACAGGCCGATGGAAAGGAAGATCCAAGAGATTGGCCGATTCCTGCATACTTTCTGCCATGGCCACCAGAACTCTTGGAACCAGTTCCTGGGTTGGGCCGAGTACACCCAGAACTCCCTACGTCAGCCTACCACTGGACTCATTCCCTTCCAGTGCGTACTCGGCTACCAACCCTCTCTGTTCCCCTGGTCTGGGGAACCATCGGATGATCCAGCGGTCGACTACTGGTTCCAAGAGAGTGAGAGGGTCTGGGACGCAGCCCAACATCAACTGCAACGAGCCGACCTAAGACGCTCCACCGCTCCAGTTTACCAACCAGGACAAAAGCTATGGCTGTCCATCCGGGACATCAGAATGCATCTGCCCTGCAAGAAGCTCAGTCCCAGATTCAGTGGTCCCTTTACCATCTTGAAGCAGATCAACCCGGTCACCTATTAGCTCCAACTACCACCTCAGTACAGAATCTGGTGGTGATCCTCATCACCACCAGATACTTAAGCACATCACTCACCTCAGTTCACTGTCCAGTCTCGTTGATACTACCATTCCAATACTCCTGATCATTGTGAATACTTAAGCATTTTATTGCTGAAAATATTTAACATTTATAATATGCATTAATGTTTTTAATTTGCCCTTCATTTAGTTACAGTAAAAGTGAACAATAATCACAAGGATATTGTATTAAAGTTGAGAATGTAAAATGTTATTTTTTCCCCTATTCTTTAAAGGGGAGAAACATATTTTCACATAAAGTTTTATCTCATCTCTTGGTTTGTTAAAATAATACTTCATCATAGCGATGAAGTATTCTACTTCAGAGTGCTTCCCAGTCTTCGTGCTACGTATCTGTGTGTATGTCTCCCTACCGTCTCCTACAGGAAAAAAAATATTATCTTCTGTGTGTGCTTTAATAAATACATAATTCACGTGTGTTCACTTTACATAAAGGTTTACTTTCACAGGTTATTCATGTTTATAACTCATGAATAAATGGTTCACAGATTTACACTTTAAATTAAGGTTCACTTTCACAGGTTATTAATGTTTATAACTCATTAATAAATGGTTCACAGGTTTCCACTTTACATTAAAGTTCAGTTTCACAGGTTATTAATGTTTATAACTCATAAATAAATGGTTCACATGTGTTCACTTTACATTAAGGTTCACTTTCACAGGTTATTAATGTTTATAACTCATGAATAAATGGTTCACATGTGTTCACTTTTGGGCAATGAATCGGCCCTCCAGTTTTATCAAAGGAAGAATTTACGTTTTGTTAAGATGGCTCTGATAGCAGCAAAGAAATGTATAGCTATACATTGGAAATCAAAAGAACTGACCAGTCATGCTGTATGGCTTAGAGAACTTTTGTCCTATGTGCCTGTGGAAAAAAATAAGGTATAATTTGAAAAAAATAATCATCGATGTTCGAAAAGATTTGGGGCAAATTTATTGAATATTTGAATAATTTGGATGTTATATTGATTGAAAATGCTGATATGATAATGTAACCCTTCTTTACTTTAACTTTTTTTTTAATGTATTTATATATTTATTTTATTATTATTATAATTTTTATCTTACACATCAGCACAAGGCCTTGTAATAATGTCCATGCAAGTGTTCTGTCTCTTGAGGGGTGGGACAGCGGTGAGAGGGTGTTTAGAAAAAATAGTTTACTTGTATAATGAACTGATTCTGTAAATTGTTCATGTGAAAATAGGCTCAAAAAAAGACTCAATTTCATTTTAATAAACAAGCTGTGGATAGGCATCATGACCTTTTTGGAGAGTATCATGGGTAAGACAGAAACGTCTGGTAAGCAACATAGTAAGAAAAATGGCAGTGAAGAGATATTAATAAGAAAACCACAAATACAACACCCTTCAGTCTAATTATGATAGTCAATGTTTTGCTGCATCATGAAATAAACCAGGAATATGGTTTTGAGTTAAATAAGTGTTAATAAATACATTTTTATAAATAAATAACTTTTGCCACAGTATTGGTAGTTTTAATATGATATTTGTTGTAAATACAGAGTAACCTCAACACTTACCACGCTATTACCACAGTATTGGTAGTTTTAATAGGATATTTGTTGTAAAGGCAGAGTAACCACAGCACTTACCATGCTTTTATCGCAGTATTGGCAGTTTTAATGTGATATTTGTTGTAAATACAGAGTAACCACAACAGTTATGTTACAGTATGGACAGGTCGGAAACCAAAGATGTTGTGATGATGGTTTTATTTACACAAGTAGAGCAATAGGTGGATAGAGGTGAGTTCGGTGAAGTAATAGAAGTGCTTGTTGTTCAGGTATGCGTAGGATCTGTCTAGTGAGGTGCACCCTTCGCTCTGTCACAGTTTTTAAAAGTCTTCACGTGGAGTCCCAGTCCTTCTCATGATCTCTTTGAAACGTGCAGAACCAATATCGAAAATAGTAATTTATCTTTTTCCATATTGTTAAAGCATTTTGTTTTCTCTTTTCAGCTTCATAAACTGTACTTCATGTCTGCCTAATGCCTTTATCAAAAAAGCATCAGTGCTCATCAGGAGTTTTGGTAAAAGACATATTCATTGCCATCCACTAGTTCTAGTCATGCAGCGACTTCATGATGCAGTAGTCAAATATTTCTGCATGTGTTTATAGCAGGTGTTTGTCCAAACAATTGAAGATAGTGAGAGTGTTCAGGAAAACCTTTTGAAAACAATCAATATTTATGTAATTCTGTTTGGTGCTGATAGAGTATTACAGAAATGACACATTGACATACTGGACATCATTCTGTGAGTTTGTTACCTTTATTTAGATTGACTTAAAAATGTGATGCATTTTGCTTCATTAAACCTCTTATTACAGTGTCACTATAGTAAATGTCCACCTTAACTACATCTATGGTTATGGTTATGGTATCATATCACTACCTGGATAATGTAAATGTAATATACCCATGAATGTATTTTATATAAGCATTTTATTGCTGAAAATATTTAACATTTATAATATGCATTAATGTTTTTAATTTGCCCTTCATTTAGTTACAGTAAAAGTGAACAATAATCACAAGGATATTGTATTAAAGTTGAGAATGTAAAATGTTATTTTTTCCCCTATTCTTTAAAGGGGAGAAACATATTTTTACATAAAGTTTTATCTCATCTCTTGGTTTGTTAAAATAATACTTCATCATAGCGATTTTTCTAAAGTTATGTTTCACTATAATAGATTGCCTCTGTAACTGGATACATTTTTTTTCCTCATAATTAACTGATTTTTATACTGTTGTGCAGTAGTTTGGGCACTACATTTGTCTTTAAACAGTTTGACATTAAATATTGGAATATGATTACAAAATTGTGTGCATTCATTATGCTTTTGTTACATTTATTTTAATTCCAAGAGTTCGAAGGTGGAGAATGGCATAAAGAAGTGATTAAATGTATACCTTTAATATACTATACATCTACTGTAAATGTTAGAAGCCCTTTAGTGGATGCAATTTTTAGTTAAAATACTGCAAAACTACCCCTGCTGTAGTAGGCCATTGCTTAGAAAAAAAAATACTTCTCTTTCAAATATATTTATGCATCAGTTTAACTACACAAAGGAGTCTTTCGTTTCAAAATGTGAGATTTGTTATATTTAATTAGATTAATTAAATATTTAAGGAATCTTTTATTTTAGCCAGAACCGGAGGAGAGCTGTCGTCATTTACCATAAATGGACAAGTAAGTGTGACGCCTCTGTTCAGCTGGGTTGTCATTGGCTGTGACTTTATAGCAGAACTTGCTGTGATTGGACTATCATTTAACCCATATAAAATGGCGCTTTATCTTACAAAGTATGTTTTAGAGTGAATATTACGTTAGTCAGGCTGAAATTTGATATTTTACTGTGAGCACTTTTAAAAAACCTTTATGCCAGCTTTCCATGTATGTCTGAAAACTGTGCCCAAAATTATTTAGTAAACATAGCATAAGCAGTTGTCCTTATGATTTTCTCTTTGGTATGCTAACCAGACTTTGAGTTACAGCCATTTGAAATGTGCATTTTTTTGCTTGTTTTTTTTTTTTTTTTTTGCTCTTCCAGGGGCCTTTACTGGCCCCTCAGGGGGGTGGAAGGGCAGTAAAATCTACACAGATGTATTCTACTCATCATGGATAACAAACTTTAATGAATCACATTTAAATATTGGAGTATTTTATCTTTTTCCCCCTTTTCTATTCTAACATTTTGTTTGTATAGGTTTTGATGGGTGTTGTGAGACCATCTGATGAAATATTTGTAATATAATAATAATAATAATAATAACTGATTGATTGATTGAATAATAGTTGGTTATTTCTTTGCTTTTTTTGGTATGAACACCAATAAATATTATGGATGAACCCACAACAACTTGCCATTATCCAATTTCCAGTGTTGGCAGTAAACAAAAAAACAATTTATATACTTCACTATTACTGTTACACAAGGATAATGCACCATTCAGTAAAATAACAAAGAAACCGTGCTAAAATTTCATCTTCACCCCCTCTTCTTGCTCCTTTTTTAAATTCAGTAGTAGATGTACCAGAATGATCAACATGGATCATCTTCAGTTCTGCGTGAAGTGTGTGTAGCAGTATAGCCCACTGCAGCCTCTTGTAATTCACATACTTTCTCTTTATTTCTCTGGTAACTGGCATACTTGTTACAACATGAAAGTATATGCAAATATCATTAACCAGAGTTTAAAATAAATAAATAAATAAATCATTATAATTAATTATATGTAGTTTTTTTATTATTATTAAGAAATAAACTCATAAGAACTTAGTAAAATGTTGTATTTACTGTACCAAACACCACATTCACACCGTATTCACCATACTTTATTACACAACCATTTATTGGAAGATACACCATAACATTGAAAGCAGCATAAAGACAAATGAGACTGAAGATAAATAAAAATCTGTCTTCAAAAATATGTTAGTCATATTAATCCATTCAGTTCAGTGAAGTCACACAAATGAGTGCCACAGAAGAATTCAATCCAGTCAACTATGATCCAGAAAACAGATTTGGTATTGTGTTGGAAAATAGTGATTTATTATCACAGTTAAACTGGTTTCTTGCTCTTCCCTGTACACGTCTCTATAATGTTCATGTTCTTCTTCTAAACAGTTTGTTTAGTTGTACCCTACAGTACAACTGATGAATGGAAGATGTGATCACTGATGTTGTGTAGCTTTTTCTCAACAAGAGGAAGAAGTTTTAACATCCCATTTTCAGGTGTTCTCCAGTCTTGGTCTGAAAGTAAAACAAAAAAACACCAACAATTCAAATTAACTTGTCTAATAGACAGTCAGGTCATCTTATGTTCTGCTTGATTTAAAGCAGTGGTTGGCTACACTGGCCCTCAGCGTCCATGGTCCTGCAGATTGAGCTCCAACTTCAAACCCTCCTGCCTATAACTGTCTATAAGTAAACCTCAAGACTTTGGTTAAAATTTTCAGGTGTGCTCGATTAGGGTTGGAGGTAAACCTTCCAAAAGGAGATAGCAAAAGGGCCAGAGTTGCCTGTTCCTGATTTAAATTTACAAAGCAGCAGTACATTATATACACATTGAAGTATTATATATATAATAATGCACCACAGACTGTAAGCTAAGTACTGAACAAAAACTGTTTCACCCATATCAATAGCAACCTGTTTTAAAAGATCTTTTAGAAAGGCATGCTCTCTTTTGAGCCTTTGCCAGTGATGCTTGATATCTTTCAAGACAACATACTCATCTGTTACTTGTTTCAAGAGCATCATTTGGTCAAAAACCAAGTGATGACCTGTTTAATGTAAAATTGTTAAAATACTGCAATACAAACTTTATGGCTAGAATTAAGAATAGGCACAGGACTTATCATACCCACGAAGCACCCATGGCCATGCATAGTTTTTGCCTCTTGTATTCCTCCGTGGCTGCACATAAATCTTTTTCCTCCAGAATCTTCTGAAGTTTGTGACTTCTCTTGCTATCCATCTTAAAACACAAATACAGTGTTTTTGGTCTGTGCAGTATAAGGCCTTATTTCAAGCCAAAGAACTAACCAGATATTACACATAATTCAAAGAACATTTACCATTTCATTCCTAATGTATGCCACAACTCATTATCTTCCAAAGCTATCTTCCAGAACCCCAGCATTTACAAAACAATGTAAGAATGTAACATGTTTTTATTAACTAAATGCTTAGCACACGTCTGCTTTTATCTAAGAAAAACAGAAGGTGCCATTTTTAAGAACTTTTTAAGAACTTAATAGTAATTTGAGAGATCAGCATCAAATTCTGTATTACAGCATATTACAGCATTGCCTTAGTACAAGTAAAAGACATACCAATGGACTTGTGCACCTTTCTGTCTTCTTTGGGCATGAGATGGCCATGTTCCTTCCTCACCCTAAACAAAGGACTTCGATTAGCTTGCTTTGTTATAAGCAAGGAAGGACTGGACTTCCTTCTCTGCACAGTAAAACAAGAAAGTCTCTACTTACTCTGTTCAATTACTATTGTTCTTAAAACATACAAATTATATAAATAAGACAGTTATAAATAAGTTCATACCATACAATTCAGGAGAGCATTTGATGAGTAAATACTGATTTAAATATCTAGAAACTTTACCTGGGAAGGGCTGATCATGGCAAGATTTGCAGCGATTCACTAGTAGCTCTTGTGAGGGTTCATTCTTAAAAGAGCTGTTGAGAAAGGAAGGTAATTTCATTACATTACATTCAAGTTGTCAATTTATACATAACTGTAGGATTTCTTTCTGTAAAGAGTGTTGCATAATTACATGTTAAATGCATTTATGTAATAAGTTCACTAATATGTGGGCATTTCCATGATTAAAAGTATGTCTTTAATAGCAAGCTATATTCATATAAATTTGTTTAAAAATCAGTTTCACATGCAAGCAGGACATTATCAGCAGTGTAACTGACCTGAATATGACAAAATAATCAAATATCTGATGGCATGTGACAATCAAATTAGCATTTCCATTTTTGCAAACAGAGGTAGGTTATAAGGTGCGGATCATGTATCAATGGAACATTTTGGGCCCAATCTGTAATCATTTTAAATAATACTATGGAATTAATATAAACTTTCTGACAGTGTGTGGGACATCCGATTATCCAAGAAGGGGCACAACTGATTTACAAATATGGTGATAAATATGTACAGGAACTGACTTTAATTTTAATTTAAGACTATTTAACAAATGCTTGATAAAATGTTTGATAAAGGGTTAAAACCAACACATACTTACCATTGCAAATAATTGCCTTTGCAGCTTTCTTTCTCCTCTGTTTATTTCCGAAAGGCCCTTTTGGTCTTTTCAGCTGAAACAAGAGAAAAGAAAATATCATTATATATAATATATAGGATTATATATAGGAAAAAAGTACTGATTGACCTTACAATTTTTGGATTTTACATTATTAGGCATTAAAAGCATGGTAAGTGTTGTGGTTACTCTGTATTTACAACAAATATCATATTAAAACTACCAATACTTTGGTAAAGCATTGTAAGTGTTGAGGTTACTCTGTATTTACAACAAATATCACATTAAAACTATCAATACTGTGGTAAAAGCATGGTAAGTGTTGTGGTTACTCTGTATTTACAACAAATATCATAATTAAAACTACCAATACTGTGGTAAGCATGGTAAGTGTTGTTTTTACCGTGCTTCTACTGCTAATACCATTTTGAAACTACACTTGTACTACTTTGAACCTGATATGAATATGATTAACTGATTGATGGTCTATAGCACGTCACGTGACAGTGTTTAATCACCCTAGTTTAGCAAGGTGCTTTAATTTAGAAAGCAATGAAACATGACAGATATAATGCAGTGACTGAACATGAGGGAGCTAATGTTAATCTGATTAATAACGGCAAACAGAAAAGACATTATATCAAACATTAGGACAGCGTATTTACCAACATCTGGCACATTTGGCACAACTGATGCCAAATATCGCGATGTGTTCTAAATGGGGGCACCTTTGGAGTATTCCTAGTGATGCTGGGGGTGCTTGACCATGCTTCAGTTTTTGACGCCTCGGGAGTGAGAACGGGTTACAAAGGGAAACTTAATGTAAATTACCAAAAATTGAATAGACTATAGTACGGGTTTGCATGTTGAAATATTTTATGGCTTGATTTGAGTATGTGAGTAATTTCATTTAATCTTCCCTCTTTCTGAAAACATCTCAGCGACATGACATCTGTTATTGTGTCAGCCCTAAAAACCTGTTTGGTAGACAACGCAGTGGACAGTGGAAATATGCAATATCCAAGTTGATTTTTCACTGGCAGAGAGGCCTTACCAGGGTCTCTATTGTGGAGCCCATCCAGGTCCAGCAGCTCCACCAGGGATTACTTTTTTTTTTTAAATTACAGTTTGTTTTAATGTTTAAAAAAAAACAATTTACAATTTACATTTACAATTTACATGCAAAAATGTATAGAAGAATGTTTTTTTTAAAAAAAATATAAGCTGCATTAAAAAAAAATGCACAATTAATGCACAAATGCACAATTACTTCTTTTATTTACATGCGAACATATATAACAAAAAATACAAAATGTACAGAAATTACCCAGGCTCATTTACAAATAAATGACATAGGAAAAATAAATAGAGTATACAACTTATTTCATTTTTAACTTACGTCACAAAAATAAACTACAGAAATTAGGTTGTTTCATTGACAAAGTGATAAAAAAAAATAGGGAAAAAAATGTTTTTCCACTGTTTTCTCTTCTTGAGAGAATGGTTAATACATTTATTTGTTAACCATTCTCTCAAGAAGAGAAAACATTCTCTCCATTCTCTCCCTGCTCTCCTGTGCTCTTCACTCCTTTGTCTCTCTCTTGAATTTTATGTCCTCCCTCATTAGCTTCACAAGCTCATCCTCACATACTCTTTTTTCTTGTTTTTCTTGCCAGGTGTTGGTGCTGGCACTGGCTTCTCCTCATCTTGGTCACCCACTGCTCAATGCCATGTTTTTTTAATATAAATTTTGTCGTCACCTGCGCAATTAATTCTGGGATAGCTGCGAAGGGTCTATCTATCCCTTCGACGGAATCTCAAATGGCACCCTAAACCCTCACGGTCTTCATCTGCGTAGCTTGCAAACTTGCAGGCTCAGCTGAAGTGAGCATCAAGGGCGCATAGCAGCTGCAAAGGAGGCGCTTGCAAGCACCCTTCTGAAACCTAAAATGACCAAGATGGTGTCAGGGAGGACAGATGTGTAATTTGTAGTTCTGGCGGTTGTGGTAGTAATGTGATTAACCAGTTTATTTTAATTCTAATTATTAATTCTAATTATTTAATTCTATTTTAATTCTACAGCTCGTACAAAATGCAGCAGCTAGAGTTCTTACTAGAACTAGGGAGTATGACCATATGAGCCCAGTTCTGTCAACACTGCATTCCTGTTAAACATCGTATAGATTTTAAAATCTTGCTAATTACTTACAAAGCACTAAATGGTTTAGCTCCCCAGTACCTGAGCGAGCTCTTAATGCATTATAGTCCTTCGCTCAGCTGGATGGAACTGTACATTATATACTTTGCTTCGCTCGATTCTCAGCTGGATGGAACTGAATTAAATACTTTGAATGTTGCGATCCTATCTGACTTATAATAGCAACCTGAGTCGTAAACAAAGCACTGTTTGCCAGAGGAGAACTGACCCCCTGACTAAGCCTGTTTTCTCCCAAGGTTTTTTTCTCCATTTTAACACCTGTTTGCCATCTGTTTGCCACCTGATGTCACCTGTTGGAGTTTGGGTTCCTTGCCTTTGGCTTGCTTAGTAGGGGACACTTGACAATTGACATTTGATATTCAACAGTGCTTTGATCTGCCTGCATTGACACTATTCTTTAAGAGCTGCTGTGCAGCCAAAATAATGTACCAGTTATCAATGTAAAGCTGCTTTGACACAATCTACATTGTAAAAAGCGCTATATAAATAAAGGTGACTTGACTTGACTTTTTTTGCCTTGATTTGCATCGACTTTTCCTAAATGGGAAGAAAGAGACGTGGTTTTTCGAAAGCTATGGATGTTGAGATTGGCAGCAAAGTTGAACTAGCCTCTGACGCTTGCCTTGAACGGTACAGACGGCGTTGGTGTTTAAAGGTGCACGGGGTTCCTGAAACCAAGAATGAGGATCTATAGGGTCAGGAGACATTACTTTACTTTTACTTTTACATTACTTTTTTGCTCTAGAGAAAAGAAATCATAAAAAAAATCTCTATCTGCTCTAAACATTAACAGATCCAGGAATGGTTTCAACTTTTGTATACACCTTCTACAAAAAACTTTATACTTCTCAGTTACTATGTGATTCTGACATTTCTATCACTGAAATGGAAGATGCACTGAAATTTATGAGAAAGGGAAAATCTCCAGGTACTGATGGCTTTGTCTGTTGAATTTTATTTACATTTTTGGGACCTTTTAAAGCAACCTTTATTCTGTTTGTTTAAAAAATGTATTCAAAAAGGAGAGATGACACCCACAATAAAGCAGGGACTTATTTCTTTGATCCCTAAATTGGATAAAGATCCACTTTTGATTCAGAACTGGAGACCAATATCACTGTTAAATGTTGATTACAAGTTTAATCAACTTTAATATTCGCAACTCGTATAAAATCTGGTCTTAACACTATAACTGGCGAAACACGAAATGGATTTATGGTAAACAGACACATTAGCTCCAATATAAGATTAGTACTCGACCTTATTGATTATTCAGAGAACGTTGGTTCAGACGCTATTATGTTTTTAGATTTTTTTATAAAGCATTTGATTCATTAGAGCATCACTTTTTGTTTAAATGCCTTAATGTTTTTGGTTTTGGAAATAAATGGATTAACATGGTAAGAATGCTTTATAATGATATTTATTCGTCAGTTTTGGTTAGCTTGCAAACTACTAAATGCTTTGTGACAGAGGAGTGTGTCAAGGTTTCCCCCGTTTCTATTTCTTTTAGCTGTCAAATTGTTTTTTACAAAATCCCATTTTGAAAGGTATTTCTATATTTGGTAAAGAGTTTAATATATTTTAAGTCACCGATGATACTACCTTATTTCTTAAAGACCAAAGCCAAATTCCTTTAAGTATTAACATTATTGTCAGCACATAGACGAGGAACACAGAGTTAAGTGATATAATCAACAGCAGGTTTATTGTATATATATATATATATATATATATATATAATCTTACTTAAAGCTTCTTGTTATTAGCCAGCTAATAACTACATCCACAAAGATTGTAATTTAGACAAAAGATTAGTTGTCATAAAATCGTTATTGGTGTCAGTAAAACCTATATAACAGAACAGCTCAATTGTGGTCTCAGCCTTGATAACTTGTGCAAGTAGCCGTGATACACAACTATTCTGCACGATTAAGTCGTTTTTCAAAAAGAAAAGCTGCAATTTCCACATGTTCAAGCATCCAGAATTATAGCCACGTTAATAATGTTTGTATGTTCGTGCAGATCACTCACCTTACATCAGGTACCATAGAGCCCGCCAGAAAGCTTGCCTGTGACAAGATGGCTGACGGTGATGACGTTAGAAACTCCCCCGTAAGACATCTAGCCTTTATTATGTATATCTATGGTGTTGACTACCTGACAATTATTAAATCTTTCTCTGAAGCTTTTAGGTTTATACTTAAATTTATCAACGTGTGAATTATTTTGTCTTTATGATGCTCAGCAGTCACCAATTCATCATATACCCGTTAAAGATCGTATCAAGTACCTGGGGATTTTCCTTACTAAAGATAGATTGGCTCGTCAACAACAATTTTTTATCTAAAATAACAAAAATTAGAACAATCTTTAATTCTTGGCTTCAACAAGATCTATTCATCTATGGGAGAGTTTTTTTTTATATATCTAAAGCAGAGAGGTTGTCTCGTTGTGTTTATCCGTCTTTATCTTTATTTGTTAGTGATAAAATTGCTGATGATATGAATAAAATATTATTACTGTAAACTTTATTTCAAAGAATAAATCCCACAAAATTAGGAAGTCTGTTTTGTCTAAGGCATTTTGAGGGTGGCCTGGAAGTTTTGGACTTAAAAGAATTATTTAACTCATTTAGAATTAGCTGGTTAAAAAATGTCTCTGTAGTAATGATTTAATTTGGTATTATATCCCCAGTGTCATATTTTGTAGATTAGGTGGCCTAGATTTTCTTTTAAAATGCAATTTCTTCCCTTCGAAATTACCGATTTCTCTCTCTAAATTTCATCAACAAGTTTTACTTGCTTGGAAACCGTGTTACGTGCACAACTTTTCTCACCACAAAGAAATTCTTTGGAATAATTTGAATATTTTAATTTGTGGAAAAACCCTTTTTATTGACAAGTGGTATGACAGGCATTGTTTTTGTTCTGGATTTATTTAAAAATGATTGTACTATACTGGAATATGAAGAATTTATGACTTCATATAATATTCCTCTGCCAGCTAGAACTTTCAATTCTGTCATCAAAGCTTTGTCTCCAAGTTATGTGCATTTATTTAAAACCTACCTTTGCTTAAACGAGAGAAAAACAATTATTCCCAAAATTTTATTGGATGGTGTTTGTCTTCTTGATAAAAAAATATAATCGTAGATATATAAAACGAGTGTTACGTTATTCGGTGTATACATCTCCTAGATGTAAATTTTTCTGGAACAATTTTTTTTTGACAAAATTCATTGGAAGAAAGCATGGTTACTCCCTGAAAAGTTTTGCATTTCCAATAAAATAAGAGAGGTACATTTTAAGATTTTACATAATAACCCAACAAACTCCCAAATTGCTTCTTTCTTTGATCTTTCTAATTTATGTGTATTCTGCAAAGTTGAGGAAAAAACTTTACTTCATTTATTCTACCATTGCAATCATGTTAAATATCTTTGGGAGGACTTTAGTTATTATTTGTCTTCCTTTCTAAAATATGATTTAAAATTTTTATATTTTTCTGGTACTGACCATGCTGTCGATTTTGTTGTCAATTTTCTTGTGTTGCATTGTAAAAAAAAAAAAAATGTATTCACAAAAACAAAATTTCTCAAGATTTTGCCTAGATTTGAAGTCTCTTTTGCTTGTTATTAAATTTCTTAAACTCATTGATAATAATATGAATAACAAGTTTCTTAAGACTTATGGTGATATCGTTCATACTGATTGAGGTGTTATTGTTTTTGTTTGTCTTTTTTGTTATTGTATTTTTAATGCAGTGCTGTTTTGTTTTGTTTTTTTGCAATAAAAAAGTAAAATCAAAGAAACTTCTTTTAAACTTATTTATAAATATTACCATTGTAATTAAAATCTTGTAAACAGATTTAATTGATATTAATATAATTTGTACTAGACATGTGCAGATATTCGGTAATACGATACATCACGATAATAAATATGCACTATATTGTTATTGTGGGCATTTAAAAATACAGTGAATAATTATTTATTATGAATTATTCAAATTTTTATAATACATTTTAAGAATACTTTACCCAACAACCGTTTAAAATGCACAACACTGCTGTATGGTGCGTCAAAAGGACATGCACACTCAGATGTAAACAAGCCCAATGTGCATAAGAAGCACATAGCGGAATGAGTGAAGGAAACGCGTTGAATGAGAGTGCACGTTCACTCTCTGACAGCAGAGGGCACTGATGGAACAGCAGAAATGCAGCAGTTACCCCCGAAAACCTGTAAACAAAGCAGCTGTGCTAACAGGATTTAAAATGCTTCAAACTGTCATTCGTTTTTGTTTTTTTTTCGTTTTGTTTTTTTGTTTGTTTTTTTTTTTTTTTTGTATTCTTAATGTTGTTCATCACAGCACCAAATACTTAAAGACTTAATAGGCTATTTATTTTCAATATTTTTATATTTTAATCTGGACTACAACATTCCCTATAATGATTAAAAATGTTCTGATTATTTGTTATTGTTTAGTAACACTAAGTGACATAAGGCTTCTGTTAAATGTTCACCGTTATGTTTTGTTAGTTTGACCCAGTTTTCGCCATTCTGTTTTATCAGTCATTGCTTTCACCTGTGTCTAGTTAATTACCTTGTTAAGTTCCCTTTGTTTGCCACGGGTATATATACCCTGTGTTTTCCTCCACTCCTTGTCCGTTCTCGTTAATGTTGATGTGCTTTGTGTATACCTGCTAGTTTTGTCATTAAATGCTACTCTACGTATTCTCCGTCGTCCTTGTTCCTTGCTACACAGCCAAATGGTAACAGAAGAACGGACCAAAACAGTGGGTTTTTTTGGGGTTTTTTGCGGCGTTTATTCCTCAGTTTTTTGTTTGTTTCTTTTTTCCCCTCATGAATCTACCCGCTGTCCAGCTTCTCTGCCTGGTGCAGGGAGACCGCTCGCTGGAACAACACACGAGTGACTTTCTCCAGCTTGCGTGCCAAACTAACTTCCCGGAACGCTCGCTCTGTGTATATTACCACACCGGCCTGAGCGAGCGGTCCAAAGCACGCATTCCAGTGGGCGGTCCAACAGAGGACTTCGCCGCATTCGTGGAGTGGGTGCTGGTGAACAACAACTCTCCATTCACCATCGGCCCTGCTGAGGATGACACCAGCCCCACTCCACTGCCAGAGACCAACCAACCACCACCAGCGATCGACGCAACGGAGATGTTGTTAGAGCCCACCGCAGACTGTGGAGACCGACTACCAGCGAGATATGAGCCCGTGCCGAGGATAAGGACGGAGTCTTTCATCGCCTTGGAGCCCGCACCACTGACAGGTTCTGACCAGGTGCGCGAGCCGGCAACACTAGTCGTCGCTGAGGGAGTGATTGTGGAGCTCGAGGGCTGGGAGGAAAGCCCCGCCCACACCACCACCGCTGTAAATGTGAGTTCGTTGAGCTCTGGACATTATTTAGATGAGTTGAAGGATTTGTTTGAGACCGATCTAATAGACTTTTTTGGAGAGGTGTTTTCTGATTCCCCTGTATCTCCAGCACCCCCTGTATCTCCAGATTCTCCTGTTTCTCCGGCGCCTGTTTCTCCTGAGTCCCTCGTGTTTCCTGAATTCCCGCCCAGCCTCCCTCTCCCACCTCCTCTTCAAACCAGTTCCTCTGTCCCACCATCACTGCTATCCTTCAGCCCTTCATCTTCATGCCAGATGTCTACGGTCTTCTGTCCATCAGCTCCATCCCACACAGAGGGTCCTCTGTCTCCACCTCAAGCCTCTGTGCCCCTTGCTTCACCTCGGACAGTCAACACTCCGGTTCCACCGAGGCTCCTCCCTCCCTCGGCTCCACCGGACACCATCGACCATACGGTTTCTCCGGGCTCCCTCGTCTTTCCAGCTCCGCCTTGGTCAGTCGTCCACCTGCCTGCACCTATGGCGCCATCTGGCTCCTCCTTCCCTCCAGCTCCACCTATATCCTCTGTCCCACCGGCTCAACCTCTGTCACCTCAGTCTCCTGTACCATCGGCTGCGCGTGGGCTCTTCGGCTCATCGGCTACATCAGGGTCTCCATCACTAGCCACGTCTCCGTTGGTCGTCCCCAGAGTGGTGTCTACCACTACGTTGACACCACCACGACTCCCACTTGCGACTCCACCCTGGGACCTCGTCATGGTTGGTCTCTGGACCAACATCTGGCCTCTCCTGCTCCAGGTTTCCCCTTGGCTCCTCCCACCCTCCACTCCCCCATGGACTATTTCTTTGGACTCTATTTCTTTTTGCCGCCCCTCTTCTCCTCGCCCTCCTCCAGAGCCCCCGCCCCCTCCCTCCTCAGCTGGACTTCTACGGCGCGAGGACGCGCCTTCCCGGGAGGGGGGCGATATGTTACATGTTCACCGTTATGTTTTGTTAGTTTGACCCAGTTTTCGCCATTCTGTTTTATCAGTCATTGCTTTCACCTGTGTCTAGTCAATTACCTTGTTAAGTTCCCTTTGTTTGCCACGTGTATATATACCCTGTGTTTTCCTCCACTCCTTGTCCGTTCTCGTTAATGTTGATGTGCTTTGTGTATACCTGCTAGTTTTGTCATTAAATGCTAATCTACGTATTCTCCGTCGTCCTTGTTCCTTGCTACACAGCCAAACGGTAACAGCTTCATTAGTTAACATGTTAATTCATTATTGACAATGAAAAATACTTTTTAAAAATAAAGCATTTATTAATCTTAGTTAATGTTTAATAACATTACTAAAAACTAACAATGATCCATTGTATTTTTTAACTAACATTAACAAAAAATAATACCTTCTGTAACAAATTTAGCTATTGCTCATTCTTAATCATTAAATAACGTTAAATAATAAGACCTTATTGTAAAGTGTTCCCTGTTGTTCTTTATAATTCTTTTGCACTTTCATCTGTTTGAAACATTTTACTTTATATTTTTTGTGTATTATTATATTTAAATGTTCAGAGTTCTTTTTGTTATAAGAACAAGAGTTCTTAAACCTGTTATAGTATGACAACACTTTTTTTTTTTTTTTTACTTATTTCAATATCGTGATAAAAGCTTCAGCAATTATTGTAACATGCCTATTTTGTACATTTTGTGGTATGCATGGTGAAACATTTTATAATTTATTTTGGAGTTGTCCTCATTCAGTTTGTTTCTGGTCTGATTTCAGTTCTTTTATGAATTTAGTATTCATGAATGTAAATTTGGGGAAAATAAGCCTTTGTTTTTAATTTTAAAATCAGAAGTTAAATAATAGCTACCTAAATACAATGTTATGTTTAAAAAATAAGAAAGCTGTAAAATGTGTTTCTATTTGTAAACGTTTTCATATTTTTATTTAACTTTTTTTCTATATTTTAAGTTTGTCACTGTTTTATTTTATTTATGTATTTGTCTTATTTTTAATTATTCAATGTACCCCCTGACTGTAATTATAATTAAAATGACAGATTCTTTATAATTACAGATGGTGTGGAGGATGGTACAGTCTGTCATGACCTGAACAATTAAACAATTATAGCCTATCTGACTTATGATAGCAACCTGACTTATGATAGCAACCAGTGCTTTATGATAGCAAAGCACTGTTTGCCAGAGGAGAACTGGCCCCCCGACTAAGCTTGGTTTCTCCCAAGGTTTTTTTCTCCATTTTAACACCTGTTTGCCACCTGTTTGCCACCTGATGTCACCTGTTGGAGTTTGGGTTCCTTGCCGCTGTCATCTTTGGCTTGCTTAGTTGGGGACACTTGATAATTGATATTTGATATTCAACAGTGCTTTGATCTGCCTGCATTGACACTATTCTTTAAGAGCTGCTGTGCAGCCAAAATAATGTACCAGTTATCAACGTAAAGCTGCTTTGACACAATCTACATTGTAAAAAGCGCTATATAAATAAAGATGACTTGACTTGACTTGACTATATATATATTTGGGCTCAGCAAAAGTGTGCATCGAGGGCGCATATCGGCCTCAAAGGGGGGCGCTCCTGAGCACCCTTCTGAAGCCTAAAATTGACAAATGGGACACCATACGTTCTCGTGAACTTAACAGACACGTGGCACGTGCACGTGGCAGCCATTGTAAGTCCACAAGACTGAAAGTGCATAGAAATCCCTATTTGGGATTCAGCCCTTGTGCTTTGGGCTAGAAAATATCTATAATGCACTTTGTGAGTCACGCGCCCAATGAATCGGCACCCGCAGCTAAATCATCCATCCATCGGTTTTCCAAACCACTGGTCCAATGTGGCTACAGCTTAATATCATACAGGTATAAATTTTTAATTGATTATTTAACTGGAGTTGCCAGTTTGCTAAGTTTCAAATAATGATTAAACAGCAAACAAACTCCGCAAATGCAGCAGCCCGTCTGAATTACTCCACTTGTTTTCATCCATTCTCTCAAGTGAACTATTAGTGGACTTATGTAGGCAATAGTGAATGAGGATATAGGGGGTGATTTTAGACACAGCCAAGAGGTAAGGAAGCTTCCAGAGATGAGTGAGGATGCACAGGATGCAGCCTTCTGATTGAGAAGCACCCTAAATGTCTATTAGCCAACTAACTAGAGACTTTGGTTGGCCCGGTCCCAAATGGCACCTTAAACCTTCATGGTCTTCCTCTGAGTCCACACATTCGTGACGTAATGCCGCTTTGACTGCCGGGTTCAGACTTGTGCTTAGCCGAAGTGCACATCGAGGGCGCATATAGCGGCCGCAAAGGGGATGCTCGCAAGCACCCTTCTGAAACCTAAAATGATGAATGGGACACACTACGGTCTCGTCGACTTAACGGACAAGCGCACGCAGCAGCCATCGGAATGCCCTGTCCAAATACCCATACTACAGCTCCGGGAGCGGTATTCGAGGCTAAGCATATCCCATCATGCAATTATGTTCGGGAACTCACATGCCCCAAAATCGCAAGATGTCAAGGAAAACATTTGACTGTATTTTAAATTAATTATATATTACAATTCGGTAGTAAAATATAAAGTGTTGCACATTTTATTGATGCAAAGATGAGTAGGCTATGTGTATTTTGTACTTCATTTGAAACGGCTTTTTATCACTTAAATTTTAAATTTTCACAATTTTAAAATTGTCTTCTGTTAGTTACATAGCGACCACTGAACAGACTCAGAAGTGTATTTTAAAATGCAAAGTATTGAAGATAATAATTTTTTAAAAAGCTCTGTAAATTGCATTTTTTGCAAGACTATAAGTGTGTCCAATCAGGTAATCTAAAGTTCTACACACACTTGCAGTCTTCACGCCTACCTGAAACACTTACACCAAATACAGAAAATAAGTGTAAGTAGACAAGCGGTCAAGTGCAAAGACCGCAAGTGTGGGTATTTGGAGATTCAGCCATAGGTCCATCTTGACCAGCGCTGAGAAAAGTAACAGAAACCACATCGCTAAGCTTCTTACGCTATTTTCCCATCGCCCTTTGTTTAATGCTCCGCGATTCTAACTCTCATTCTATTTCTTTGGAAGCAAACAAACATATACATTTTTAGCACTTTATTACTGGTACATGGTAGTACACACCACAATAAAACTGCGTTGTTGCATACATCCCTAGAAAATACAGGAGTGGCCCAATAAAACGTCTTCTTATAACGTCACGTGCGTATTACCTCCCTCATTGGGTAGGGAAATGTGTGGGCGGTGTATAGCACTGTTTGAATTCGTGCCTGAAAGAAGACTTCCAAACTACGATATTAAATACTGGTAAATAGTATGTTATTTTTGTGTATTTTGATTGCCTGAAATTTGTTGACTTTGCCCAGGATAGAGAAAAAGTGTCTGACGTCGCGTAATCGCTGTTCATTTCTTCATTTTAATAGTTTGTAGTGTTGCATGTGAAGTAAACAATACGTTTTCCCAAGGTTAATGTGAGATTAGCTCTTTGAATTTAAGTATTGATTATTTACGGATACGCACTAATCTAATAGAATAAACATTTTATGTGCGTTAAGAGAATACTTTGCTCTGCACCATTTGACACGCGATCTACAGTTGCATTTGATGTGTTGCAGTCTAGTGCTGTTGATCTGATATTGTATGGTCATGCGGCACAATAAATCGGCACACAAGCGAAAGCCATCGACCCCCAGACGCAGATCTCCCCCTGCACCACCGTTAACAGCCAGAACCCGTCGCACCAGCGGACCCTCCGGTGAGCTCTCATATTGGCTTCCCTCTCTTAGCAATGTGTGTAATGCACGCCACGCACACTAAAATGTTTTTATGCAGTTTATGGGGCGGGTGGGTTGGCGCAGCAGCATAGTGCAACTCCCATGAAAGGGCTCTGATCAAGTTATTATTTATGTTTTACACCAGCCATGTAAAAATTCAAGAGAGTAGCAATTTTTTTTATAGTTAGGCTAAAATATAATTCTTATAAGATTGTTCAACCGCAAGCAAATGTGGTTACAAATGTAATTTGTGGGGATAAACAAGATAACCTCAAGTTTCTATTACTTATGGAGTTAAATCTGTGTTTTGTGCCAAATGTTTTAAATGTAACTTTTCAAGAAACTATTGGGAGTCATATTTATTTATTAATTGTCTTTAATCTATTATGTAACAAACATTTTACTGATAATGACTAAATCAAGTCACAAACAATGCCAAATTAGGCACAAGCAAGCATTCTTTTAGCAGTTAAGCTACATTGTTGATCAAATCTGTGCCAAATAAATTAGATCTGTAAATGATGATCCTCATTCAACTAAATGCAAATTGCTACTCATCACAATGATAAGCATCTTTGGAACACAAATGAAGATCTGATCAAATCTGACAGCATTCAATAGACTAGAACTTAGGTGCTTAAAAAAATCATATTCATAAAGAGATCATAAAACTAATCCATATGAATTGATTGGTTTAGTCCAAATTTTCTGAAGAGATGGTTGGTTACGCAGCACGTTTGAGCTTCCGGAAGAGGTTTGTTCTCGTGTGTCATTCAGGTTCAGTTGAGCTTTTATGTACGCTGATCATCAAAAAGATCTTCATTTGTGTTCCAAAGATGAACAAAAGTCTTATGGGTTTGGAACGACATGAGGGTGAGTAATTAATGAGACAATTTTCATTTTTGGGTGAATTAACCTTTTAACCCCACTGATCTGTATAATGTTATAATGCTATATAGATCAGTGGTTAACCCTGCTTCACCCGCTTACAGGTGAACTGAACCTGTGAAAAGGGAACTGTATGTCAAAGCATCAGCTAAATAACTTCCATTTTGTTTTTGCCGTCTGTCCTAGAAGCATCCCCACGGAAGAAACACAGGTTTCGCCCTGGCACACGAGCGCTCATGGAGATACGCAAATATCAGAAGTCTACTGATCTGTTGCTGCGCAAGGCCCCATTTTCGCGACTGGTACTACTGGTTCTGTGCATCATTCAACATTCACTTTAGACCCTATGACAAGCCTTTCACACCTAATTCTAAACATGAACAAGCTGTTTTCATAGGTGTAACAGTGATGTAAAAGTTTTTTTCCCCTGACAGGTGCGAGAGGTGTGTCAAACATTTAGTCGAGAGCACATGATGTGGCAGGGATATGCTCTAATGGCTTTACAGGAGGTAGGTGATGATTAAAAAGTATTTATTTTGCATTTACATTGTATTATAAAATGTATAGTTCTTAGATGGGTCCATGATTGGTCCATGGCAATAGCTACAAGTATATCTACATCACTGCACAGTAGGGGTGGGTAATATGGCAAAAATATCATATCACAATTTTTTTCAGGAAAATCACGATTCACAATTTTATCACAATTTTTCATGTTGGTTTTACTATTTTTCAAGTGACTGAGCAGTACAACCAAACTAATTTCCCTATTTTAAAAATGTAGCCTAACAAAGTAACAAAATTTTATATATATATATATAAGAATGACAGACCATTTAGGACATGGTAGGGGTGAGCAGAGATGCACATTACAAATACAATATAATGTAAAAAGTGCTCTTTTTTTTCTACAGTAGGTGTATTTAACAGTAGTTTTCAAGTAAGAAATTGAATAAACAAATGTAAAAATAAAATGCTACATAGACTTCACTGTAAAAAATTATACATAAGACTTATTCGTAAAAAATAATTAAAGTTACTGAATTTATTCAGTGAA
Organism: Elopichthys bambusa; assembly: GCA_037101425.1. Lineage (NCBI taxonomy): Eukaryota > Metazoa > Chordata > Actinopteri > Cypriniformes > Xenocyprididae > Elopichthys > Elopichthys bambusa. The sequence continues at coordinate 18,422,829 of CM074448.1, read as the reverse complement.
GAGCAGTAAGCGATTTTTCTCTTTCTTTTGTTGTTTGATTAACATTAATGACAAGCGGAAGCAGGTTTATTAGGCTGCTATCACTTTAAGTCCTCATGCACGGATCTAATATACAGACACGCATCCGGTTTTCTCCCAACTGTTTACATTTACTTAAGACATAACCAACTGTGTTTATGTAAACCTTGTGCATGTTTGATGGTTTAAGCGCAATAAGACGCAAAAGATAACAAATTTATTGCTCAAGCACTGTTTGACAGGCTTTTAGTGTGCGTGCATTTCGGGTGTACACACTCAGAAAAGCGCATGTCAGAACAGCGTGCGAATTACTGTTTAACCAGCAAGGCTTTAAAACACATGCAAATAATAAACTTTTGTGATTGTGAATAACTGCAATGTCATGTGATCGTAACCCTACCTGTGCGTTAACATGTGATGTGAATGTATGTCGCTTTGTACAGTATGTTGAGACTGAGGCACCAGAACTGATAGAATGCACTGTAAAACATTACTAGGATATTTCTTCAAAAGCAGATTGTGGAGTCGTTTTAATTGTTCATGATCAATGTGACAAGCAGGTGTGTTGAACGTTCGCAGGTTCCTGCATCCTCCTTCCCAGGTTTCCGCACTAATGTAACACAGTTTGTATATAAGGAAGAAGGAGGCGGGAACTGGCGAACGTTCAACGCACTTTAATACAAAATAAACATTCCTCACTGACGACTGCTGCACACACAAACATAATAAAAACATAACATCAATTCAGGCCTGGTCCTCTCTCGTCCTTCACTGTCGTCGCTCCTCCTTTTATGCTTCCGGAGCTCCTCTGTGAGAGATACGAGACCGGTGCAGTGCGCAGGTGATGTTTCTTAGCAATCACGCGACCGGCCTCGCACCGTTCTCTCACGGCTCTCGCCACACCTGCTTGTCACAATCAAAAATTGTGATATCGCACACCCCTACTTCACAGTACCCATAGAGGCAAACTATTTACTTTTGTTTTGAAGGAAAAAATGTGTATGTAGTAAGGTGAATGTCAGTAAATATGTAGGTATATAATAACCCCAAATTCCAAAAAAAGAAAGAAAGAAAGAAAAGAAAAAAATTAAAGCTGCAAGCAGCGATGAAATGGCCCTTGCACCCGGGCTCACCGCCACCCATTGGCCTCAGGAAAACAGTGAACAGTGGGCGACATTCATGTAAGCGCGTAAATACAGGAGAATTATGGAAAAGTCATTTCAAAGTGCCAGACTTCCTGCTGGCAACAGGTGGCGCTGTGAGCGTAACTGAATATTGCCATGTTGATGTCTCCAGACCAGAACTATTATCGAACATGTGAAGTTTGGAGCAGATCGGACATCGTATGCCTGAGTTACAACAATTTCCTGTTTTGTGGCATTAATTGCAAACATTAGCACTTAGCCAAGTGTTGCATGTTTTAACATGTTTCTAGTATGTTTGCTACTCAGTGCCATATCAAAATGTTTCAGGGAGTGAATTACAGTGTAAAGCATGCCATTTCCTGTTGCCAGCAGGTGGCACTATGACTAACTGAATATTGGCAAATAGATGTCTTTAGGCCAGGACTCTTATCACACGTGAAGTTTGGGGCTGATCAGACACTGTATGCTTGAGTTACAAAAACTTCCTGTTTCATGACAATAATAGCATGCTTTAGCAGTCAGCTAGGTGTTGCTAGCGTGATTTAGAATATTTCTAGCATGTTTAGTACTCAATTGCATATTTTAGTATGTTGCTAATAGTGCATCATATTGTTAAAAACGTCACTTCCTGTTGCCAGTAGGTGGCGCTATTACTATAACCGAATATTGTCATGTAGATGTGTTCAGGGCAGGACTCTTATCAAATGTGTGACGTTTGGGGCAGATCTGACATTGTTTGCCTTAGCAACTTAGCAACTTCCTGTTTCATGGTGAAACATCAAACTTTGTCAGGCCGCCGGGGACACGCCCTTTTACGTAAAACTCAAGATGGCGAGGCGCACACCGTTGAAGTTTTATAGGTGGTGTTATCGAGGCATTTTGCCCCACCCATTTCTGAAACCTATATCAGATGTCAATGTTTGCCAGTCCTGACGTGTGTGCAAAGTTTCGTGAGTTTTCGAGCATGTTTACGCCCTCAAAAATGCGATAATGTTTGGAAAAGAATAAGAATAATAAACGAAGGAAATCCAATAGGGTTCTCGCACTTTGGTGCTCAGGCCCTAAATATAGCTGCAAGCAGCGATGACGGGCCAAAGCCCGGTGGCACCGCCACCATGGTGGCTTCAGGGCAACTGTGCACGGTGGACAATGGGCATTTAAAACAGTTAAACATAAAAGGACTGTCAAATTCACACCACATTTACTGCAGCATCTGATGCTCCTATGATCACAAACCACAACAGCCACCATTTCATGTCATAGGTCGCTTTGAAATAAGTGCAAAGTTTTCATTTGCAGCTCAATTTTCTAAGTCTAAGTCCAGTGTTAATCTAAGTCCAGTATTTGTCTTAAGGTTTTTATTATATATTTTTCTAAACCATAAAAGTGCCACAGACATTGTATTATTTTATATTGAAATAAAGGATGTATAATTCCGTGGTTAGTAAATGTCTTTTCCTGTTTCCCTTTTTGTTCTTATTTTAAACCGTTGCCATGGAAACACCATTCAAGATATCCTATAATCGTTTGCATTTTAGCATCTTCAGTGTCTTGTCATCATGTTCAGAAAGTTTGGATGTGATTACATGAATCCCCTAAGAGGAGTAGTTAAAATTTCAGAGCTTGTTTATTAAAAAATTCCACATTCAAACCAAAATAGCTGACTTCCTGTTGGTCGGAGCTAATGACTGTAAATTAGAAAGTTGGCCGGCTTAATGAGATCAATATGTGTACCGAGTTTGGTGACTGTAAGGTAAACTAACCCCATCAACCCCTGCAATTTGATGTATGTTAAGAGCTTCAAAAACACTCAAGAATATTATTAAAGTTTGACATGTTGCCGTGGCAACAGTATTTAAAATATCAAAAATCTTGTCACAGGTCTACATCTGCTGTGCATTGACATTACAATGATAAAGTTTGAAGCAAATCAGGTAAAAATAACAGAGTGAACTCTGCACTTGAAATTTGCATTGAGTTCACTTCTTGCTGCCAGTTGGTGACTTTGACTCACAATAGTCACATCCATTTTGACTCACAATAGTCACATCCATGTGATCGGGCTCCTACAACGAACACAGCTGAAGTTTCATAAAAATTAGTCAGTGTATGCAGACGTTATAACACATTTCGTGTTTCCCTTTTCTCGCCATAAATTCGTTGCCTCACCATGGCTAAACCGTTCAAGATATCAAAAATCTGCTGGCAATTTTTTTTATCTTGACTTCATGCTGACCGAGTTTGGTGGTGATCAGATTAATCGCCTAGGAGGAGTATATCAAATTCCAGAGCATGCGTTTTTCAAACAACCCATAATAACTGACTTCCTGTTAAGCTGCCGTATAACTTAGAGCACGAAAGTTGTTAGGCCCAATGAGGTCTTTATGTGTAGCGAGTTTCATACTAATGCGTGCAAGCGTGTTTGATATATGGACCAAGTTTTTGAAGCCCATTCAAGGGGCCCTCCTGTCGAGCCCTCCTGCCACGCCCGGGTACCAGCTTCTGCCCGGCCCTGGAAATAAAAATAATAATCCTTTACAGGGCTTTGGCCCTAATAATAAACGGAGGAAATCCAATAGGTTCCTCGCACTTTGGTGCTCGGGCCCTAAAAATGAAACTTGTCCTTAAAGGGTTAGTTCACCCAAAAATTGAAAATTATGTCATTTATTACTTATTTATTTTGTTCTACACCTGTAAGACCTTCGTTCATCTTCAGAACACAAATTTAGATATTTTGGATGAAATCCGATGGCTCAGTGAGGCCAGCAATATAATTAACGCTTTCAGATGCCCAGAAAGCTACTGTGTTTAAACCCAAAGTGCACCCAAAAAGCCTGTGCTCAAGCAATAAATTTGTTATCTTTTACAAAACTTTAGAAACAAAAGCTTTGTAAAGCTTCGAAGCAGTGTTTTGAAATTGGCCATTGCTAGATATTGTTGAAAAGTCAATATTTTGTTTTTTTGCCACACAAAAAGTATTCTTGTCGCTTTATAATATTAAGGTTGAATCACTGTGCTCGCATGAACTGTTTTAAATGTTTTAATACCTTTCTGGGTATCTGAAAGTGTTAATTATCTTGCTGGCAATAGAGGCCTCACTGAGCCATCAGAACCCTTTAATTTGTGTTTTGAAGATGAACGAAGGTCTTACGGGTGTGGAACGACATGAGCTCAGTACCTCACTCCTAAAAATAACTAACAATAATTTATAAGATTTAAAGTAGTTTAAAAAGTGTTATGCATTCATCTCATTTCTATAGTTACAAGACACCAGAAACACCCCTTCACCCGCGAAATTTAAATATTGTAGGAAATTAGGTCAAAGGAAAATTAATTATAGGTCTGTCGCAGTGAAGGAATTTCCCTTGTGTTGATTTGAGTGGCTCGATATGTGATTTTTATCGCCATTTTTTGCTATGTAAAAAAGTGTTACAATATGATCAGCAGGCACAAAGTCGAAGGAGATTCAAAAACAACAGGCTTTATTAATAATCCAAACACTCAATGAACACGCAGGAGAATACCGCAAACCACACAATACATAAACGAACTGACAAAGAACAACTGAAACACAGGGGTATAAAAAGGGGGTAGAACAAGGGAAAGTAAACTAGACATTAGGGATGTAACGATTCACTCAACTCACAATGCGATATGATTCACAATACTGAAAAAAGTACTTTAAAATACATTGTACGAAAGTAAGATGAAAAGAAAATAACTTTTTTACACAGTCCGTTCCCCTCAGCTATACATTCATATAAACCTCCGCCCCCAAATGTATTACGATTCATTTAGCATCTCAACCATCTTGAATCGTCACACATTTTAAAGGGGTCTTGAATTGAGAAGTCAACTTTTCCTTGAGCTTTGATATGTAAAAGGTCATCGTACTATACGAATATCCTGTTTCAGAACTGAAAACTTCCTTGTTAGTCAAATAAAAGCTTTTATTGACACCAGGCCCATTAAACAACTGATCCTGGAATGTGCCTATCTATGACATGTGAAACCCCGCTTCCGCAAAAGAAATTAACACCTACTTCATCATAGCGACGTTAGCCCCGCCCACTGGCGTGTTAGTGAGATGAGGAGAGGAGAGTGATTCAACAGGACAAGAATAGCATTACCTTTCAAAAGATCCTTTTGCTAGGAATATGGTTATTTAATTTTAACAATGTGAATGTCTCAGTTGAGCTTAATTTATTTCTATTCGGTATGTCACTGTAGATTCTTTGGTAAATCAATCGCATTTCGGCGCAGGCTTTGCAAACAGACTTTTACGATATGGACTCGACAGTAATGCAGCAACATGAGTTACATGCTGCAGTAATTCAGCAAACTAAGTTACACTGGTTACATCACTTGCCCACCGTCGTTTTGATTTTTTTTTAAAGAAATGTTTATAGTAATAAAAATAATTTGGTTCAGTTAAAGAACAGACTCTACAGTTTAAAAACTGAACGTGTCTGCTTAATGTAGCATGAGCCTAACGAGAGTCGCAGCACAGACCAGCAGCAGGAGACCGATTTCATTTATCATGAGAGTAAGGAGCTGACTAACAAGATGATGGAAGAAGATTAGATTTCAAAGCAAAGTATATAAGCACCTATTTGGCAATATTTTGGATTTAAACCCAATGCTAATAGGGAACCAGCAACAGATTAGTTGTTTTTCTTGTTTTGTTTTTCATTAAGAATAATAATGAACCCACCAGAAATTCAACAGTATTCAGAATAGAACAAGAAAGGAAAAAAAAAAAAAAAAGAACACATAGACTACCTCTCCAATTCAGCACAAATCCAAATGTTTCCATATTCTTGATGTATTTAAATGCTAAACTATTATTTATAATGAAATTACAGGCTTTGTACAGTACTTCACTCCTATTCCAACCAGGCCCGGTGGGCCAAGTGAAATTCCTGGTGGGCCCAGATTTTTAACATTATTTTATTTTTTTCCCCATAACAAAACTTTATTTTATAATAAAAGAGGCAGATCTTAAAAGGGACTCCCTATATTTACAGGGCTCAACACAAAAAAGCTTTTCTATATGTTCATTCTGGTTTAGATTTTTTACTTGCCCTGAAAACATTTTCACTGGCCCCATCACAAAAAAAAAAAAAAGTATTATCAGTATTTTAATAAATATAAAGACAAGTAAACCATCAGTAATAAAATAAGAACAAATAAAAAAATTACAAGCAATAGCACAAATAAATACAATCAGGGCACAACTGGGGGGTCTGGCGGACCCTGGGCTTGAGTTTATGTTTGGGCCATACTTGCGCTACAAATGACCTCACATAGAACATCATTATATAGCAAAAATACACAAATTAAAATATGCTTTGAGGTCCTTAGAACAATTAATACGCAACATTCCTAGCCTAGTCAAAGTTTAGAGGTAATATAAAATAAACATTATAATACAATAGAATACAGGATGTGCTCTCTCAGTTGAGAGAAGATCCCTAAAAAAATGTGAAATAACACTGAGCAATAAAGCCAGAGATGAACAGTATTTTTAAATGTGCTCTTATGTCAGATTCTAACATTTAATCAATCAATTCAATCTGGATAAGAAGACACTGTATGGCTATTACTAATCAAATAAAATCAGTATCAACAAAATCCATCTTTGAATTTACACTTACTGTTAAATGCAGCTCAGATGTGTAATGCATTACTAACTAATTAATTATTTACTGTAATTATTTACTGTAATTTTCCTTCAAAAAGTAAAGTAAGGTATTACGCTCAATTTATCTGTAATTTAATTGCAGTTACTTCTGATGTGATTCCATTAAATACTGTATAAAGTTCTATATAAAACAGTAGTGGATTTAACATAAAAATTTTACAGTGTAATGTAACCTTCTCCCTTTGGTTAGTTCAAGAATAATTTATGCAATTTTATATTATTTAAAATAATTAAAAGAGCAGTTTCATGTCTATATACTGTTCAACTGGTCGAGGTTGATATGGGATTTAGAAAGTTATTAAGTAATGGAATAGTTTTAGAAAGAGTAATTAGTACAGTAATCTAATTACTCTATTGAAGATGTAATTAGTAGCTAGTAATTAATTACTTTTTTTTAAATAAAAAAAACTTAACCAACACTGTGCATAAATAATGTTAGGAGATTAATGTTTTTAAAATAACAGCTTTAATGTAGAAATATTAACTGAAAAAAATAAATAAAATAAAAATAGGCTACTCTAAATATGAAACTAAAACCGGCAGTAGGTGGCGGCAAGTCACTGTCTTAATGAGTGAGTTGAATCCTCCATTCAACCGATTCATTCAAAGTGCTAATTTAACTAAACAAGCGACTGTATTTATGAATGGATAGCCTAAATGAATCATTTACTCATCTGATTCGTTCAGATATGCTGATTCTTAATAATAAATAATGTTAATAAATAATATTTAAATAATAATGTTCCTCGGAGACGCAGATGTTCTGCAGTTTGTTCTTTTTTGTTTGTAACTTGTTTATTGTATTGTTTAAAATCTGTCACATTTGTAATCGTGCAGATGTTCGGAAAAACAGCACTCTTTGCTTGTGATAACTCCTATAGACTTATGTTATAAATATAAAAAAAAACATGAACTCAGTAAATAGATTTTTTTTCATCCATTTTGATGACATGTATGCCCCGTGATTTTTTTTTTTTTTTGTCTTGATAATGAACAGGCTGCGATGTCAATTTAGTAATGCTAAAACTGACAGGCTATGTGTGTGCGCAAGGTGCCGGTGCCATCACTTGAATCAATTGCTTGATTCCAGAAGCAAGAAACATCTTAAAATACTCCGTCATTAACGGTCATACAAGAGTAATACCTCATTCATAACTTATAAAGGCTTTACTTTTATTTGTGTACACTGAAAATAACAACAAAATGTGCTTCTGTAAAAGAAAACAAACTGGATGTTGCTTTCCACCATCTCCATTTCCTTCCTGTGTAATCATGTCACAAAAATGCACCAAAACCCAGCATAAAGGCTACTATTGTCGCACAGTTTCTTTCGTTTTGTTCAAGTTAAATATATATATTGGCCTATTTATTCCTTTTATATATATTGTTTTATATATATTTATATATATCCTTTTATATATATTGTATATATATTATATATATATATATACAATATATATAAATATATCTTTTTTTTATATATATCTTTTTTTATATCTATTTTTTATATCTTTTTTTCTCCATTCACAGAAGCGCTGCAGGTGCGTGATATGATGTGTGAATCCTCCTGTTCTGTGGTTTACCTTGCTATTATTTGCGCATGTAATACCAATGCCCTAGAAAATAAATTTTGGCATTTTTAATGGGTCATGCCGAAATGAACATTCCTAGTTTTAATTCTTTTTTTTAGTCATCCTTTCTTCTATAACTCTTTCAGCTGCGCCAAGGTGCACATGCTGCTAAGCATCATGCAAGCCAGTCTTGACAGTTGTGGTAGGTCTTGTTGTTTCCACCAGTGCAGCACTGTCTATGTTTGTTCTATGTTTGAAACTGTAGTAATTATTACAGATCAAGTAGACCGATAACCGATATTTTGAACCAATATATATGTCTGGTGTAAAAATGAAAATGTCAAAATTAAGAATAACAAGGGCTCTGACAAATCTTTCTTTAAATGCTTTTAAACATATCTTTAATTTTTTAACTCCTGTTAATAATAACATTAATAATAATAATAACATAAAAAGTGCAGGGAGCATTCTGTAAACATTATGTAAAATGTTGGGGGTCTTTACTCGTTTATTTAATTATTTATTATACGTATTATAATCACGGAAATTGAGAATCTTTATCATTTTGCGAGCAAAGATGGAGTGTTTATTAATAAATCAGGTTATTTCCTGGTAGTAAGGTAAAAAATATAGCCTATAATCATATCTGACTCAGAGTATTCCATTTGTTATATCTGTTCTGATGTAGGCCAAAATAATAAAGTATTCAAAACCGAAGAGTATTCCAACCTGCAAGCAAGAAACTTAGGGACACATAATCCTCTCATGCCGTTAAGTAGGCTATGCAGCATTTTGACTGTATTGTTGACTTCTGCACAAGATAATTCTTGTTAAACTACGTTTTTTTAAGGCGTTAGAAGGTGCTTTTGATCCACATCCACTATGGGGTGTTTTTGAGTCTTAATTTGGCCACAACTTTCTCTGTTTCAGCAAATGGAATGATTTTTGGTGACAAATCTTATTTTGATACATATTTTGGGAAAATGCTTTGAAAATTTTCAAAACCTCAAAAATACACAAATTTACACAAATTTACTACCCTTTCGTTATGTTCGGAATGAAAACATCCACTTAATTAAACTGCTGTAAAAATGTATCAGATAAATATTTTTTTCAAATTTTTTTGCATAAATCTGTTAATCAACCTCAGTCCTGATCAAAACTACTAAATGTTTAAAAAAAAAAAATCCAGGATTTTTACTCTTTATTTGCCAAGTTCATAAATGATGTCACTGATTTGGGGGGGGAAAAAACACACAAAATGACTTATTTTCAATATAAAAAGTGATTGTGGACTGGATATTTTTTTTTACCTTTTATCACAGTCTTGGGCATGTCAAAGATTAGTAACAACATTGAGAGAGAGTGAGAGAGACCTTACGCCAACTTACCGTGATGTATCTGAGAAAATCAAAATATGCACCTCAGCTCTCAGAACTACATGGAGTAAACAAAAACAAAGTAAGTGTATTTATGCACCCGCTGCCTTTTGATGGTGAGAAGTACAGACTAAACAAAAACAAGGTAAGTGGATTTAAACACTTGCATCCCTGCTGGTCATTTGATGGTGAGAAGAGCAGCTAGCAACATGAGAAACGGCTTGACTTGTACCGAAGTTTTAGAAATGATTATGCAGCCTGACCCCCCCCCAGCTAGCTGCAGGATTTATTGTCTTCTCCCTCTGACACCTCAGACTCAGGAGAGTCCTGATTTTGTTGTGGCACCCTCATCATCCACTCCAGCTTCCACTGAAGGCGAGGAGGATTCAGAGGATCCTGGATCTGGGTGAATTGGGAGAAACGGTGAAGTGTGGTTTTCCACCAACGTGGAGACAACTCCCTTTCTTCAGCCTGCCAGAGGCGTGACTCCAGGGCCGATGCATTAAGGCAGCAACACGCCAAGTCGACGCCGACAAACTAGTGGCAACGAAAGCAGACTGCGGGGTTGGCTCACGTTGGCAGGGTCTGGGTCCGAAGTTGCCCTGACACACCAAACCAGCGCTCGACAGCCGACGGCCAAGTAGCAAGTCCGTTCTGCGCCTGCGTAAGATGAAATGCCTTTCCGTACCAGCAGGTGGCAGTAGCTGAACAGCCAATCAGAATTATCAGATGGCCCGACAGACAACGAGCTCCGACGCCGATTCAACATGTCGAATCGGCTGAAAAAAAGCTGACGAGGACCAACTTCAGCCGACAGTGCAGAACACACTGAGAAAACTTGGTCGGCTGAGGAACAAAAACCTTTACCTTTATGCCATCACAAGGGTCCAGATCGTAAATTCTGTGTTCAATCTGTTTTTACGGAGGAGATGATTGACCTCATTGTCAGCATGACCAACCTCCATGGGTGAGAAACTGTGGGTGAGAAACAGTGAGAAACTGGAGTTGTTGCATTTTGGTTCATAATAGATTAAATTTTACCTCTTACCAACAGGGAAAACCACCAACAATCAAGAATGCATGATTATATGGTGTCATGGCTTTGCAGTCAAAAAATGTTGTTATAACTCCTGTTAAAAGTCAATAGGGCAAAAACAGCCACGAACAGTAAATGAGGGAGAAAAAATTAAAATCTAATGCTGCACAAAAACTAACAATGCATCAAAACCAATGTTGTTACTAATCTTTCACATGTCCAAGACTGTGATAAAAGGTAAAAAAAAAAAAAAAAACCCAGTCCACAATCACTTTTTAAATTGAAAATAAGTCATTTTGTGTGTGTGTGTGTTTTTTTTTTGTTTTTTTCCCAATCAGTGACATCATTTATAGACTTGGTAATAAAAGTATCTGAATAAAAAATTGGTAATAAAAAAATCCTGAATTTTTTTTAAACATTTAGTAGTTTTGATTAGGACTGAAGTTGATTAACAGATTTATGCAAAAAATATTGAAAAAAATATTTATCTGATACATTTTTACAGCAGTTTAATTTAGTGGATGTTTTCATGCCGAACATAACGAACGGGTAGTGAATTTGAACAATACACAAGGGTTAAATATTTTTGAATATGCTAACAAAAATGCTAGAAAACAGCAATGCCGTTTTCATCTTGGCTTAAACAAGAATTATGCATCTCTTGTATAACAAGCACTATTGACAGTTTGTGAATAGATCACCTTGCAAATCAATTTTGTTGTAGAATGTAGTTTTGTAGTCTGTTTTAAAAACATTTTCATTGAGGAGTCCTCAATCCTCATATGCACGTGTCGGTGTCGCAAGTGTGGCTATGTAGCTACATAATGTCGTTATAAAATTAGCCAAGGCAAATTAATTGTGGGCCATAATGTTAATTTAACAATAATAATAATAGTGCTATAATTGTAATACTACTACTACTACTACTACTACTACTAATAATAATAATATAGATTAATGGGAAAACAAGCCATTATCGTCTTGATAGGCATCAGCTCTCGGCATTATGTCTGAATATTGTCGATACACGATACTATCGCCTATCGGCACAACCCTAAACTGTATAAATTAAATACAGAATAATCCTTATTAAAGATTGTCTTTTGTTGTTTGATTGTTATTAATGACAGACAGCCAATAGTTGACAGTAGCCAGTTTAAAGGCTGCTGTCTCTTTAAAGGCCCACTGAAGTGCCTTGGAACTGGCAGCATTATTCTGTGTGTTAATTTCAACTGAAACAAGAAGAAAGGGCGGGACAAATCGAACAGCTCCTACCTTTTTTTTAAAAATAGCCAATAGCATTTCATTTATATCACAGCTTGGCCAGAGCCGTTGAGCTCTGTAAAACCTCAGTTTCCTTCTAATCCCTAACCGTTTCTCCTCCTAATCTCCATATCGCTTGAAAATATAGCATTCTGTGCAGAATTCAAATGGGTCTGATACATTTTGTGGTCTGCGCCAACTCGTGGATATGATTCGCCCTGTGCTATCGTGTCTGTGGACCAGAGCAGACTGTGCGCGCTGCGGTTCGCATGACACTAACGTGAAACCAAACCAGAGATCAGAATTTTTTCAATGAAACGGTAGCATATTGCCCACCCACTTATTGCGCGCACAGACGCCAGGGAAAATTATTTTTTTCAATAATACCACAGCAGTACAATCTTTTGTTGTGTTCCCGTCATTTTACTGATGACTGCTTCTCAAACCTAGGGGAGTTTAGTGCAGGATTCATAAATCGCTTGGTCTTAAAATATGGATCAATGCCCATTTTATTTGGACCAGCTTGCTCCTCCGAATCTCAACCTGTAAGTATGATTAATAATTGATGTTTATATTTTCTAGCGATTGTTCAAAATTCGTAGTTTTGTATGTTATGTTGTGTAATGTACACCCTAGTCTGTCTCCTGCTAACCGGCTAACTCACGTTTCTGTAGTTCTGCTATTCAGATGTGGGTCCAATATCGTCTAAAAATGTCGATAAATGCAGCTTGTCTGTCTTATTATTTGGAGTAATGATGACTTTTGTTTACAAAGTAATGCATTATAAGCTATTCACGCTTGTGCTCGGCTAACGTGGGAGTTTACAACATACAAAACAAACTCTTTTTTTCCTCTGCGTTTTTATTACAATAGAGTGGAGCTCTATCTGTATTGTAATAGGATGTGAAGATGCTAGTCCGTGCTAACTAGTTTAAGTATTCTCTCTGTAAACAGTAAACACTCATTGTAATGTCAAACAATGATATAGCCAATTTTCTTTGTTAATAGTTATGACGAAAAAGTCTGTCCTAAATGTTTATGTTAGAGGTTTTCAGCTTCGCTTGGCATTCAGATACAGTTCCCACAGGTCACCTACATAAAGTATAACAGTAACACTGCTATCACGTCTTATAAATAACTAAGTGACACTTACCATATAGAACCATCATACGGTTGTGAACGCGAATCAGTTTCTGGTTGATCGACTACTGCAGACGTTTCAAAAGTGTTTTTTGCATGCATGTACACCTGTTGTAGGAGACTCCCAAAACAACATGAGGAACCTTAAAAAAGGCATAATGGGGCACTTTAAGACGTGATACAGATTTCGGTAAGCTACTGTATCTTTCCACATATTTTCTGATGTTCACTCATGTGTATTTGGTTCTGTAAAGTAGTAAAGAGGAAGGGATGATCGCGTTCACTCACGATCCGCGACAACTGTTCAAGATGAAAACTGAAAAGTGATGTGCAGTCTTTGTTCTACTTTCTTTTCATAATTTAAATAAATGCATAGCCCTGTTTGCTCATCATGTAAGATTGTGAATAAAAATGTGAATGAAAACAGAAGCTATTAAATGTCTTAATAAAATATAAAAATTAAAATGACGGGTAATAATTGATTATGATGGAATTTTTCACGATCCTGTCCGTCAAAATTATATCTCCTGTAGTGACTTAACGAATTAGCTCAAATTATGGGTGAAATATATTTATAACTAATCATAACACGTTATGATTAATCATAATATAAATCAAGCAAAAAGGGAATTATGTATAATCAGTTACAACGGATTATAAGCAATTATGAATATATCTATATGATCTAGAATTAGTTCTAGATTTAGAAATACTTTAGAAAAACTGATCTATTTTGTCCAGCGAAATTATCAGTCTGGTTATTCTTGTCAGCTCTTAAAAAGGAATTTCCTTCTGGCCATGAGGAAAATCTCTGATTTAAGTACCTACAAAAGACTAAGTAAAATCAAAAAAATTGGTTGAAAGGACTTGGTTTTATAAATGAGCAGCAATACAGACAATAAAAGTATAACTATAATGGGTTTAATAGATACGAACTATGAATATATGATTAACAAATAACAAAGGAACATGCATAGAATAAAACGAAAGTAAAGTCAAGAAAACAGAAGTGATCAAAGAAATGGCAAACTACAAACAATTAAAACCTTTGAGAGCCAGCAAAGAAACTCAACTTGCACATGGAGCTTAAAGCGCGTCGAAATAAATTGTTCTGTACTTGCATAGGTTTCGGTGCTGTGGTTACATCACCTTTCTGCTGGGGTTTCCGTGCATGCGAGCTGGAGCGATTAGTCCTTTTCCCGAGGAAGGGTTCTTTCAAACAAGGTTTTAATTTAGAAGTAAGATAGCTGGAAAAATAAGAAAGGAAGAGTCAGTTTCGTAGGAAATGTAGAGTGAAGACTTGAACTTTTTCTTTGTCTCCATTTACAACCTAATTTGCATAGTATCTGGAGTGTCAGGTTGGAGTACATTTTCTTCGAAGTACTATTAAAAATAGAAAAATGCATTTTACAGTAACATAACATACATTGTTGATTAGAACATTCGGAGAGGTTTAAAACAAAACTAAACATGCTAGGTGGCAAAGACATTAAGGGAGAGGTACAGTTTTATACTTGAATGTAACGTTTAGAGTAAAACTAACACAACTACAGTCGTAACTAAGCTTGTATAATATGGATACATGCATATGCACTTGAATACAGCACAAGGGTACACTTTGGCATAGTCATATTTTGAGGCTAAATGTAACCACAGTCTCTGTGTGTGTGTGTGTGTGTGTGTGTGTGTGATGTGTATTGGGGTTTTGGCCAGTGTCTGTGGGCCACATGGCCATTAGCCCAACATGGGGTGAACAAGGGTGATGCTTTTGAAGTCCCTGGAGCTGGTGAGAATGCCTTCTGCTTAACTTCAATGAGGCAACAAAGATGCCAATGGGGCAATCTGATCCAGACCGGCAATCTGATCCAGACCGGCCAGGGCCGATTCATGATTCACATGCACAGTTCATGGAGTTAAAAGCATTCTGAAAATTCTAAAGTTGGTTGGCTATCCTGATCCTGTGCAGACGTACACTCCTAAATGCAAATTTTGTCATTGTTTTGGAACACACCAGCTTATTCATTACCTTAAGGCTAACATCCTCATACTAAAAGCTGAAAAACTTAAATTTTGATTTCAATGGGACTTTGAGACCTAAAGGAATATACTATTAAACATGCTGTTCACATTCACTGAAGACAACCGACTGTGCTTAACGTGTATACTCGCCAAGACGGGCATGTTAATCTGACACTTGTTGCGAGCAGTTTAAGAGGCAGCTGTGTCCTGTGTGTGCATTGGCTGAGAGAGCGCTACTGAAGACTCTTGAGAGCGCATAAGTACTTTTATGCTTTAAAATGGCTTGTATTTTTGAATTGGCATGACTTAAAATGACGTGCAAGTGCTAATTCCGTCAACTGTCTGAAACACATGTTAAAGTCTCGTATTACAGCGTGTAGCTCGATTGCAGAGCAAACTCAATGTGTATACTATGGATGTGAAGCCATTTGCGCATTTTGAGAGAGGGACACTCGGTACCGCTGAATCTCTCAAACTGTTTGTGAAACTACGTCTCACAGAAAGTTTTAAAATAACTGATCTGCTCTAATAATCTGTTTCGATTCATCTACAGTGGTATGCGAAAGTTTGGGAACCCCTTGCAGAATCTGTGAAAATGTGAATAATTTTAGCAAAATAAGAGAGATCATACAAAATGCATGTTATTCTTTATTTAGTACTGTCCTGAGTAAGATATTTTACATAAAAGATGTTTATAGGAAGTCCGCAAGACAAAATATAGCTGAATTTATTAAAATGACCCTGTTCAAAGGTTTGGGAACCCTTGGTTCTTAATACTGTGTGTGGTTACCTGGATGATCTACGACTGTTTTTTTTTTTTTTTTTTTTTTTTGTGATGGTTGTTCATGAGTCTCTTGTTTATTCTGAGCAGTTAAACTGATCTCTGTTCTTCAGAAAAATCCTCCAGGTCCTGTAGATTCTTCAGTTTCAAGGATTTTTTGCATATTTGAACCCTTTCCAGCAGTGACTGTATGATTCTGAGATCCATCTTTTCACACTGAGGACAACTGAGGGACTCAAACACAACTATTAAAATGGATCAAACATTCACTGATGCTCCAGAAGGAAACGCAAAGCATTAAGAGCCGGGGGGTGAAAACTTTTGAAGAGAATAAAAATGTCCACATTTTTCTCTTTTTGTTGAAATATCTTCTTTTTTTTCATTTAGTACTGCCCTCCGAAAGCAACAGAAGATACCTACATTTTTCCCGGAAGACAAATTATGTACAATTTACCTTGATCTGCAAATTCAAAATGTTTTCACCCCCTGTTTATTAATGCATCATGTTTCCTTCTGGAGTATCAGTGAATGTTTGAACCTTTTCTAACAGTTGTGTTTGAGTCCCTCAGTTGTCCTCAGTATGAAAAGATGGATCTTAGAATCATACAGTCACTGCTGGAAAGGGTTCAAATATGCAAAAGACTTTATGTAAACATCTTTTATGTAAAATATCTTACTCAGGAAAGTACTAAATAAAGAATAAAATGCATTTTGTATGATCTCTCTTATTTTGTTAAAATTATTCACATTTTCACAGATTCTGTAAGGGGTTTCCAAACTTTTGCATACCACTGTACATGCTATGGTGCATAAATGCAGTGGTGGACGAAGTACACAAATCAAGTACTTTAGTAAAAGTACAGATACGTATAGTAAAATATTACTCCAGTAAAAGTATTTAGTACTATTTTTCAATTTTACTTGAGTGAAAGTACAAAAGTACTTGATTTTTAATGTACTTAAGTAAAAAGTACTGATTGATGAATGTTTATTTTGTAACTTTATATAGGCTACTTATATAATTTAATTTTATATTATATATTTTATATAATCCTATTGCTCAAAATAATTATGAATGATTATGAATTGTCAAATAGCCAGCACTAGTTGTTACGTATCCGGCGCCTGCTGGTTCCTGCTACTCTCCAGCAGAAGTCGCCGGTTCACCATTTCATTGCACACACAGTTATACCGCACTCTGAACTACATTTCCCACAATCCCTCACCTAGGAACCAATCATGCACTCACACCTGTTTCCCATCAGTGACCCTTTATAAGCTGCACTCACACACACTCTCAGGGCTGAGTATTGTTTATCCTAGTATCCAACCTTGTCTCTGTGTTCCTTGTTGCTTGCCTAGCCTTGCCTTTGTTTCGACCCTGGACTGTTTTCCTTGTTTGATGATCTTTTGCTGCCTACCTTGACCATTGCCTGTGTTTTGGATTACTCTATTGCCTTGCCCTCTTGGATCTGTTTGCTGGTGTTTGACCTCTGCCTGTACGACTACGCTCATTTTCAATAAAGCCTGCACGTGGTTCTTCAACTCCGTCATCCAGTTCCCTTCACAAGTTGGAAGATTAGTGGAGATTAATAGAGTAATCCAAAACACAAGATACATAATATGTAATGTGTGTTGACAAACAATATAAAAACAGACTTCACATAGGGCTAAATGCATAACATTTGAAAATATTGATACAGCAGCAGGGAAGATGAACATGTATGCGTTATTTTTATTTGCGTCAGAGCTGCACTATTCTGGATAAAATGAAAATTTTTTTTTTTTTTTTTTTTTTTTCCAAATAGAGATCATGATTCTCCCACGATTCTGAACAGACAACTAAACAAAATAACGTAATTATTTACTAGAGGACAAAATATAATAATTGCTGCAGTCTATTTAAAAATATTTGAATTTAATTATTTAAAAATGGTTTAGAATGAATGATTCAACGACTCACAACTACTTCACTTGTTTTATTACTAGATGAATCAATGTTTTTGAACAAATCTTTTGAATTAATCATTCAATGACAAATACATTTTTAACAGTCATTTGTCGCCACCTAGTGGCGTAACAATGTAATCAATACAACAGTTAATTGAAGAGCAAATTTTAAAAGGTGATTTTGCTCGTTTATATCCAAGCTATAAACTTTTATCTCAGTACTTTTCTGATAATTTGCATATTTGTAACCGAGAAATAACAATACTGTGTGGTTCACTTGCTTTCTCTGGCTCAGAGACAGACACAAGAAAATCAATGTCATTTAGAAATAAGATCATGTGGGTGTTTGAATTGAGATAGCGGTCTTTTTAAGATTAATCGTGCACTCTAATTTGTGTTACATTAATGTTTTGTTGTTATTATGACACATTGATGTAATAATTAGTCAAATTCGACATTAGTATCTTACTTTTCGCCATTAGTCACACACGCATTCAGAGATCCCCCAGTTCTTGGCTAATTTTCACTCAAACTTGTAAATACAGTTCACTGAAGACTCGCTCTGAACAGATCATTGAATCAGTGAGTTGTTGACTCTAGAACAGCTGCAATCCGATCAGTCCAATTCTCGAATGAATTGTTTGGTGTGATTTGCGAACCCATTTTAACAGGATGATCGAAAAGAATCAGTTCTTGCACGAATTGGATGCCACTTTTGCGTCTCTGTGCATGCAAAAATTTCTTCATTTTAAAATGAGTAACTATATATTTCATGAAATGTAGTGGAGTGCTTTGGAATGTACTAAAGTAAAAGTTGCTCAAAATTAAAATACTGTACCTTTACTTTACTGAAGTATAGTAACGAAGTAAAAAAAAAAACCCTGTTACTATCCACCACTGCATAAATGTTTGTGGGAATTTCCTGCTAATAATTACAAAACCTGTGGGAATGTGTAGAATTATTCTGGCCCTGATTATATTGAGGTTTTGTGCAACTTCAGTGTAGTGGATTGTGATTTATTGATAATTCAGCAAAGTCTGCTGCTGCCTTACCTTTGAGAGACAACTGATGCATGATCACTGAAGCAGCTCCAGTTAGCAAGTGGCTTCAGCCTTCCGCATTGATTGGCCAGATTCGTCAACAATTAAAATGGGCAGGGCAGTGGCTGCATCAGAGCCAAACAACTCAAAATTAAATTATTTTATCGGCAAATCGTTTTCTTGAAAATGACCGACACGATAACCATAAAAATGCTTAATATCGGCCAGGCCGATAATCGGTCGACCCCTAATTTCTCCCAGGGCTTGGCTGGTACCTGGGCTGTTGCCATGGTGACAGTTCTGTGCTGGTCTGTTAGACTTTGAGCACATGTCCGCTCCTTGCGGGACTCTGTTATCTGTTATGGGAAGTTGTTTACCTTCTGTTTTCAGATCCATGAGCTAGGGCTAAGGAGATGATACTCTTGATCAGCTGGTGTGGCTGTAACTCTGGCTTGGGTCATGTGTCATTGGTCTCCTCCTCTCATTGTCCAGTTGCGTTTGGCTCTGGTGCTGTTGGTCGTCAGCAGCCATGATGGCTTGTCAGTCTTTTGGGTCTCCCATCTGGGAGGTTAAGCAGAGCATCTGCAACATTTTGACATACTTGTAGTGAGAGAGAGGGTGAGGGACTAATTCATGACCCTAAAGAGTTTATAGGTAATGAACAAGCTAGGAATATAACACCCAGCTTGTTGTTTCAGGCATAGCTCGCTAGTGAAGTGTCTTCTATGCTCACTATGTTATCTATGGATGCTGGGATGCTAAGGTTTGTGTAGTTTTGAGAATGTTTCTGAAAGGCGTAAGCTGAGAATTAATAAATGACTTAAGATGGTTCTTATGGTGAAATTATTTCTCAGAATCTCCTGATGGTTCGCAAAACCTAGATCCCTTGCGAAGTGAAGAAGAGGGGGAGAAGGAAAAAGAACAGCTTTCCTATTCAGATTAGGTTTATAGCCATTGCAAAGAACTATAGTCATGCCCTAGTAATCACTGAGAGTACTTAAATAGCAGGGTCATAGGACTTAGTGCACTTGTTGGGAATAAACAGAATCACAAATAAAAAGTGTCTCTGGTTTCCTCTGGGCAAACAAATACCTTGCTAGAAAATGTAAATAAATCAAATGGGTGAAAGGATAAACAAGTGAATAGCTGACTGACTACAGGAATTCTTCTCTAGCTAAGCAGTTTACATGTAATTAAATTTTGATTTAATTAGAGTAACTGCAAATTTAGATGAAAAGGGAATACACCTAAAATGTTGAAGGTGAAACTAGCTGAGAAGAATTCAGGGTAAGGAAAGAGAAAGTTAGAAATCATAAACCCAGAATGGGACTGAGGGAAAGTGGCGCAGATCATTTTACACTGCATACACACAGCTGTAGTTAAAGGCTTCAAGTAAATGGTGCTAACCGCTACTGTAGAAGTTATTAGTTAGCTACACCTTAACTGAAGGGCCGCTAGGTCGTGTTCGCTTAGCTCCCTAGCCTGGTTTGTTTACAATATGATGTCACGAGGTGGCGAGTTAGCACTTCCTGTGACAAGTTGTTGTCATGGGAAGCAGTGCGTGTCAGAGCAATTCAACAGTTCATAAAGAATGTCTGCACATTTAAAACGAGTTATGCATTGAGTTAAAATGTGGCGCTTATACTTCAAGATTTTCAAAAACTTGATGTCACATTCAGTAAAATGCAAATGTGGTTTAACAGGAAATTTTACTCATGTAACCTTTTCTCTTAACTCTGAACAACTTCCTGTACTTGTTTAAAGAGTAATTAAACAGATTTGCCACAAGTCAAAGCTTGTTTGAGCGCGCAGAATTACATCCGTCTCGTGAATGAATACTGATGTTTCTGTCAGCGAATGAAACATGTATTGATCACCAGGTAGCTATGCTTGTAGATGCAGTTAAAGTTTAGATGAATGACGTCACTCTGACTATAATTTCTAAGGCCTGTACTCTGTAGAAAGGAGACCATCATCCAAGTCTATATTCATATAACTGAGATTTTGTCATCAGAAACAGGTTAAGCAATACTGCATTTGGGATTTTATTATTTTTTTTTTTATTAACCAACGCAGACTAATCAATTCTGGTACAGTTTCTATACCGCTGAGTTGAGATTCTTTTGTCAAAACAGACTTACGCTTTAACACTGAAGTTAGTTTCTTTGCTAAAGTCAGATTAACCTTATGCTGATACCATTTGACACATGTTAAAATTTGTTAGGACTCTTTCTGTTACAGCAGAGATGTCAATTCAAGCTCTTGTTTTGTCTGCATCTAACAAGCCAGCAACTAGCAATCTACATGCGTATCAAATGTCGTGTTGGAATTATCAAAGGCACACTTTTAGGAGGACGGTGGTTTATGACGCTAGTCCATGCTAGCTTAACCGGCTCAATCTGGTGTCACGGTGACGTATGCGCTATCTGGAGTTCGCCAGTAGCGTCCGTAATCGTTTCCTTCTCGTTGTGAGGGCGACTTTACATCTGCTCTCGCCCCTTCTTCCCCCTGCCTCCTGGGTTTTGGTTTCATTTTACATACTCAGGTGCTTCTTTAACAGTCAGGCTGATGGCTGGGTCTTTGATAATATTTTTCTAAGGGCCCGCCTTCTGGCCTGATAGTGTAAGAGGCTCTTTTAGGCTTTAAAGAACCCTAGATTCCATCCCTCCTCGTTAAAGAAAATGGAAGGAGGAGTCTTTGGTCTTCGAACCGCAGGAAATTGAGCTGGGTCTATATTTATATTTCTAAATATGTTGACCTTGTGTTCCTGTATAGTTTTTCCTGAGTATGTAATCGGAAAAAGTAAGAGGGGTTCTTGGGCAAACTGAAGTTTGATAGGTTGGCTAGAATGATATATCGTGCAGGCCACAAAATGGCCGCCTCTTAGCCACCTGTTGTTTAGAGTAGCTTCTCATCTGCTATTTGCTAGAGTAGTTTGAGGTAGATACTAACTGAAGTGACGAGTGCTATGTTTAGGTCGGCCTTAACTCCCTCGGGGTGGCGGTCACGGCAGCGATACCACCTCGGTTTTTTTCTTACCGGTGTGAAAGAGACTCAAAATACTCCGTCAATGTTGCACATACAATTAAGAGTTATACACCATTTTAATCTGTGGAATATCTTCTTTTATTTGTGTACACTCAGAGTAAAAACAAAATGTTGTGCTTTTTGTAAAATAAAGAAAACTAACATGATGCGTTATCTGTCGTCTCCCTCTGAACGAAGTCCAATCTGATAGTTCTCAGAAAATGAACTGTAACTTAGTGAATACTAATCACAAAAAAATTTGACTTATGTCTAAAGAAACGTTGAAATGTCAGGTTTTAAATCGTGTAAGTCAAATCGAAAACAAAAATTCTGTGTTTATGTTATCTGTATGAAAAGAGACACAGGTCAGAAGTCCATGATTCAGCTCATTATCCACTAATGGAGCCACACCCACGATGTATACATTGTCTCAATCATGTATTTATTGTCTTGAAAAGTGTTTATCTGTATGTTAAAGCCATGGTTAGAGACTTCTGGAAGACATGCCATTAGTTCCTGGAATGTCCTGTTCTTCTTTAGATTAATTTGTGGACTAAATGTGCACAGCGTGCCCTCCGGCTGATGTGATGAAAATAAATATTAAATAAATATTACTCATCTGTATAGAAAATTGACATAAACATATGATAATCCATCAATATTTCTCCAAATGTGCATGCTTTTAAGCTAAAAGGCTATATGAAATGCCATAGAGGTAACATGAATGTTCAGACGCTTTCCATCAGAGAAATACATTATATTTTAAAGTATATAATAGAATACCATTATTTTAAATTGTAATAATATTTCACAGTATTGCTGTTTTTTCTGTATGTTTGATATACACCATGATGAGCTTGAGACATGATCACAGAGGGTTTTTTCACAGCCTACCTGTCTGAAAGGCCTCATTATTATGCAGGTCATTAGAGGTCTTTATGCGATTCTTTTGTCTTCTCAGGTGTGAATTACCTCATTATTTATGATGATTCACGCCTCCACGCATACTGTGTTTGACAAAAAGTGTCTTACAAAAACTAAATCAATATATTGTTTTATATGAATGAGTAGGCAGGATAATTTTTACATCATTTTGAGGCAAAAACTCTAGTCTACAACCTCCATTACCCAGAAGTCTTGTGAACACAGATTTAATATATATATATATATATATATAATATTATTAATTTTTTTTTTTGTTGGCTTTATTTCAGTGACTTAAATTTTCAATAACCACACATAAACATTATTCCTTCAAAAACACAAACATGTACATACATGTTCCTCACATATTATTGTAGCCTAGTTTGTGCTGAATACAGTGTAATGACACTTTTTCCATTAATATGTTCATGAACAACTGAAAAAAGCACAAATGTCAGGGCATGTCAAAACTTCTCCAGGGCCTCGAAAATCCTCAGACCCCAGAGGGTTAATCTGCCGCCTGACATTGTTTGCTTGTTGAGCTTCGCTTTATTTCCTCTTATCTATGGAGATTTAGAGGTGAAGCCCAGGCATTGCTATGCGTATGGCCCCGTAGGCCCATGGCTTAGCGGCCCAGGCTAGGACTAGGTTTAGGTGTTTATTGTTATAAACCACCCTTTGTATTACATAACCCTTGTTAGGTTGTATAGTTCCTAGTTCTGGCCTCCTCCTGAGGGAGTTGTTAGGCCGTATGCCCCCTTTTCCCCTTGTTTATGTAGGTGCAATGGCTGAGGTTAACAGCTAAGGTAGCAGGCTGTTATTAGCCTCCCTGGTCCATGCTAGGCCCCACTTTCTAGAACTTTAATCATGCTATGATTTTGTTTCCCCTGAGCCCCTTGAGTTTTCATTCAAGTTTGAGCTATGGTGCTAGCTTTTTAGCTTCCGTCCTCTAGGGCTCAGTACAGATCATAAGTTCTGTCTGGTGAGAACATTTATCCTTTTTTACGGATGGCATGTATTTACAAAGCATTCGTTTGCTTTGGGTTCTAAGCTTTGCCCTACATGTATGTGAGCTTTACTCTAGTGCTGCCACAGGTTAGCACCTGTTCTCATAATAGTAGGCTGTTGTTAGCCTCTTTTTAAGGACGTGGTGTTTTTTTGTACTCCCCGGCTAGGGTTTATGCATTTCACTGAGTGCATCACCTGTTGGATTACACACTCAAGTCAAGTCAAGTCACCATTATTTATATAGCGCTTTTTACAATGTAGATTGTGTCAAAGCAGCTTTACAGTGATAACTGGTACATTATTTTGGCTGCACAGCAGCTCGTAAGGAATAGTGTCAATGCAGGCAGATCAAAGCACTGTTGAATATCAAATGTCAATTGTCAAGTGTCCCCAACTAAGCAAGCCAAAGGCGACAGCGGCAAGGAACCCAAACTCCAACAGGTGACATCAGGTGGCAAACAGGTGTTAAAATGGAGAAAAAACCTTGGGAGAAACCAGGCCCAGTCGGGGGGCCAGTTCTCCTCTGGCGAACAGTGCTTTGTTACGACTCAGGCTGCTATCATAAGTCAGATATGATCGCAACATTCAAAGTGTTTAATTCAGTTCCATCCAGTTGAGGATCGTATTCATCACACCAGTATGGACGGTTGTTGAGGAGATGTGCCACTGGTTGTCATGTTGATGAGGCCTTCATAGTGGATGATCTAGTTGACTCAATCTCTGCTGATACTTCAGGGCTGTGTTGTGGTTGTGTCATGGCGCAGGTCCTCGATCTCACCCGGATACGGCCCGGATCCGGCTGACTACGGTAAACCTCGGGATAAACAGAAAGACTAATATTAGCGTAGATGCCATTCTTCTTCTGATGTAACGAGTACATCTGGTGTTATTGGAAGTGTTCCCGGTTCCGGCTGACCTAATTTATGCAGCCTAATAATCCTTTAACGGATTTGAAAAAATAAATTGATAATGTGTTGTGTATGCCAGGTTAAAGAGATGTGTTTTTAGTTTAGATTTAAACTGACAGAGTGTGTCTGCTTCCTGAACAATGCTAGGAAGATTGTTCCAGAGTTTAGGTGCCAAATAGGAGAAGGATCTACCACCTGCAGTTGATTTTGATATTCTAGGTATTATTAGCTGGCCTGAATTCTGAGATCGTAATAGACGCGAAGGACTATAATGCATTAAGAGCTCGCTCAGGTACTGGGGAGCTAAACCATTTAGTGCTTTGTAGGTAATTAGCAAGATTTTAAAATCTATACGATGTTTAACAGGAAGCCAATGCAGTGTTGACAGAACCGGGCTGATATGGTCATATTTCCTAGTTCTAGTAAGAACTCTAGCTGCTGCATTTTGTACGAGCTGTAGTTTATTTATCAGGCGAGCAGAACAACCACCTAGTAGAGCGTTACAGTAATCTAGCCTTGAGGTCATGAACGCATGAACTAACTGTTCCGCATTTGTCATCGAGAGCATATGTCGTAATTTAGATATATTTTTAAGATGGAAGAATGCGGTTTTACAGATGCTAGAAACATGGCCTTCAAATGAAAGAGCACACCCAGGTTCCTAACTGACGACGAAGACTTAACAGAGCAGCCATCAAGTGTTAGACAGTATTCTAGGTTATTACGTGAGGAAGTTTTTGGTCCAAAAATTAGAATATCTGTTTTTTCTGAATTTAGTAGTAGGAAATTACTGGTCATCCAATTTTTTATATCAGCTATGCATTCCGTTAATTTTGTGAATTGGTAAGTTTCGTCAGGGCGCGAAGAAATATAGAGCTGAGTATCATCAGCGTAACAGTGAAAACTAACACCATGCTTCCTGATGATATCTCCTAAGGGTAGCATGTACAGAGTGAAAAGCAATGGTCCTAGTACCGAGCCTTGCGGTACTCCATATTCAACTCAGGTTGAGTGTAGAGAGTCGTACTTTTAGTTTGATCTCTGTTAGCTCCCACTATGTGATGATTGCCACAGCAGCTATATTACATATAACTGTAGAAGTTGGTTAGAAGTCTCTTTCACACCGGTAAGAAAAAAATCTAAAGAAGAACAGGACATTCCAGGAACTAACGGCATGTCTTCCAGAAGTCTCTAACCATGGCTTTAACATACAGATAAACACTTTTCAAGACAATAAATACATGATTGAGACAATGTATACATCGTGGGCGTGGCTCCATTAGTGGATAATGAGCTGAATCACGGACTTCTGAGAACTATCAGATTGGACTTCGTTCAGAGGGAGACGACAGATCACGCATCATGTTAGTTTTCTTTATTTTACAAAAAGCACAACATTTTGTTTTTACTCTGAGTGTACACAAATAAAAGAAGATATTCCACAGATTAAAATGGTGTATAACTCTTAATTGTATGTGCAACATTGACGGAGTATTTTGAGTCTCTTTCACACCGGTAAGAAAAAAACCGAGGTGGTATCGCCGCCGTGACCGCCGCCCCGAGGGAGTTAAGGCCGACCTAAACATAGCACTCGTCACTTCAGTTAGTATCTAACTCAAACTATTCTAGCAAATAGCAGATGAGAAGCTACTCTAAACAACAGGTGGCTAAGAGGCGGCCATTTTGTGGCCTGCACGATATATCATTCTAGCCAACCTATCAAACTTCAGTTTGCCCAAGAACCCCTCTTACTTTTTTCTGATTACATACTCAGGAAAAACTATACAGGAACACAAGGTCAACATATTTAGAAATATAAATATAGACCCAGCTCAATTTCCTGCGGTTCGAAGACCAAAGACTCCTCCTTCCATTTTCTTTAAGGAGGAGGGATGGAATCTAGGGTTCTTTAAAGCCTAAAAGAGCCTCTTACACTATCAGGCCAGAAGGCGGGCCCTTAGAAAAATATTATCAAAGACCCAGCCATCAGCCTGACTGTTAAAGAAGCACCTGAGTATGTAAAATGAAACCAAAACCCAGGAGGCGTGAGCAAAACTCATGACCATACACCAACAGTGCCCGTAAACACAAGCTGCAACTAGAAGGAGGCTAAACACAACTTGCAGCTTGTGTTTACGGGCACTGTTGGTGTATGGTCATGAGTTTTGCTCACGTATGTTAGCACTGCCACAGGTTTATGCTCGTGTCTGTTTGAGGTTGTAGGCCTCCCTTAGACCATGTTAGCATTTCATTCTACCTTGTAATTATGTGAGTTATGGTACATTGCCTGCTGGAATGTGTAGACTTAGCTCAGGTTGTGTTAAGCTAGTTACCCACAACTGTTTGTTGGGTCTGGAGCTGGTCGCCTTTGAGCTTGGTTCCCTTTTAAGACCACTAGCTGGCGTTTTGTGTTGCTAAAAGTAGTAGGCCCCGCCAGGCCTCCTTTTTCAGATTACATGTGGGCTGTTGTGAATTAACTCAAAGGGGAAATATTAATAATTATTCATAACTCATTATTAGTTATGATTAATTATGAATATGTGAATCAGTTAATCATATTAACTTCATGTGGCTACATTAAAATTAATATCACAATCAATTAACCTGTTCATCCAGTGAACACTTAGTGTTAATTGTTTATTAAGTCTAAAAAGAGTGTTCATTTCCAGGTTATGGAAAAACACTTTCTTATTGTACAGTACTACTCAGAGTCTGTAGTCAGGATCTAAATCATTTAAGAGGCATTTTATTAGCAGTCGGAGTCAGAACCAAACATCTATTGTGCACAATCTTTATTAACTAACTTACAAACACATAACTAAACTAACAAACACATAACATACATGCAGGTCACACACATACGTAGGTAAAAATGAGCAATGATAGAGTTGGGACCGGAAATAGAGCTACAGAAAGAGTCGAAGAGTCTGGAAAAGAATCATCAGATTTCTCAGTAATAAAACACCTTTGCTGACAGGTGGTTTACACATTAAGTCAAGTCAAGTCAAGTCACCTTTATTTATATAGCGCTTTTTACAATGTAGATTGTGTCAAAGCAGCTTTACAGTGATAACTGGTACATTATTTTGGCTGCACAGCAGCTCTTAAAGAATAGTGTCAATGCAGGCAGATCAAAGCACTGTTGAATATCAAATATCAATTGTCAAGTGTCCCCAACTAAGCAAGCCAAAGGCGACAGCGGCAAGGAACCCAAACTCCAACAGGTGACATCAGGTGGCAAACAGGTGTTAAAATTAAGAAAAAAACCTTGGGAGAAACCACATTAATACTAAATCGCTGTTTAGTGTTCAAATGTACGATACTTGCAAGGTGCCTTTAGGCTGAGGAGCATTGGATCTGCAGACTGGGGAGAAATTGATGATTCGGTCCAAAGTTGTTGCCAGTATCTTCTGCATTGGATGAAGTACTACGAAACAACTTAAGCTGTTAATTTGTCTCTTAGTGGGGAACAAAGTTCTTTCTCTTGGTCATAGATGAGCACATGGCTGGGTTGTAGGCTGAGGCCTGCAGATCTGCAGGCCCACAGGCCTTGGCCTGGAGAGGCCTGCAGCAACAAGGGGTCTTTTCAGTCGTCCAAGGAGCAGGAAAAAAAAAAGTGAGTGATCTTGTTATCAGTGACTTTAAAGGGTGAACATGAGGTGTCTTGAGGTGTCTGAGCCAATAAGGAGTTTTCCCCTGAGAGGAAAACTTTTACGAGTTTTTGTCCTGTAGCAAGATATTAGCATAAGACATTGGATTGGATGTTTGAGAGAAGAACCTTATAGATTCTTATAATACTAATGTGTCACAGAGTTAGTAACATGTAACATAAATTACCAAATAGGAAACGAAAGTTGGAGTCTGTAGATACCAAACATGCTACCCATGTGATTTTAGTCAAGTCAAGTCACCTTTATTTATATAGTGCTTTTTACAATGTAGATTGTGTCAAAGCAGCTTTACAGTGATAACTGGTACATTATTTTGGCTGCACAGCAGCTCTTAAGGAATAGTGTCAATGCAGGTAGATCAAAGCACTGTGGAATATCAAATATCAATTGTCAAGTGTCCCCAACTAAGCAAGCCAAAGGCGACAGCGGCAAGGAACCCAAACTCCAACAGGTGACATCAGGTGGCAAACAGGTGTTAAAATGGAGAAAAAACCTTGGGAGAAACCAGGCTTAGTCGGGGGGCCAGTTCTCCTCTGGCAAAAAGTGCTTTGTTACGACTCAGGTTGCTATCATAAGTCAGATAGGATCGCAACATTCAAAGTATTTAATTCAGTTCCATCCAGTTGAGGATCGTATTCATCACACCGGTATGGACGGTTGTTGGTTGTCATGTTGATGAGGCCTTCATAGTGGATGATCTAGTTGACTCAATCTCTGCTGATACTTCAGGGCTGCGCTGTGGTCGTGTCAAGGCGCAGGTCCTCGATCTCACCTGGATACGGCCCGGATCCGGCTGACTACGGTAAACCTCGGGATAAACAGAAAGACTAATATTAGCGTAGATGCCATAAGAACGCTAATATTAATTTTAGGTAATTATAACTTTGCAACTCTGAAACAGTTCAAAAGAGAGAATTAATACATAGAATAAACCTTATAAAAGGAAAATCATGAGCAGGGAAAATTGGATACACGTTTATACATTTCTCATGTGGTTATATATAGAATATATAGGATTAAAAGGGTTTATTTGTCCTTCTCAGAAAGAATGAAGTCGGAGTCTTCTTTGCACATTCCTGACCACAATAAAATAGAAATAGGACACCTATTCTGTCGCTGTATTGCAGTTGTGGGGGATGGAATTAACAGGACTTGTGAGAGAGTGAGTTTCTGGGTAATTCATTAGATATAATGAATAACTGTGTGTCTGATTGGTCCAGACGCTACATGGCACAGTTTGTGTTGGACTTGTATGACTCGTACCGCCAGATGATGTCCACTAGCTGACGCCACGTGTTGAAGTTGAAGGCCTCCTTTCAAATTACATGTTGGCACAGTTCTGTGTGGTTACTATCACTGCCATCAGCCATTCCCGTCTCTGCTAAGAGTAGGCCCTAGGTCAGGCCTCTCGTAGAGTATTGTGGCGGGGTGTGGACTTCTTATGCTTTAAGAGTAAAAAAGGTGTTTTACTGAGTACATGGCCTGCTGGCTGGTTCAGTCATGAAATTACCACTGGCTGATGCCATGTGCTATTGGAGTTCTCACCAAGGCCTCCCTTCAGATTGCATGTTGGCACAGTTTTGTGGGGGTTTTTATGT
The DNA here is from genome assembly GCA_037101425.1 of Elopichthys bambusa. Lineage (NCBI taxonomy): Eukaryota > Metazoa > Chordata > Actinopteri > Cypriniformes > Xenocyprididae > Elopichthys > Elopichthys bambusa. The sequence goes on along the minus strand of CM074448.1, from coordinate 18,392,646 downwards.
GACTCATCGCCATGGATGGGTTGTGATTGCCACTAGTTGACGCCACGTGTCTACAAGTCTACTGTGTATTATGTTGGAGTTCGGTTGTGTACTCCTCTCACTTTTGAGAGCAAAAGGTGCTTTTACGGAGTACGTTTCTGAGCGGCTTGCCTCTCAGGGTGAGTTCTTGTGTTAAACTGCTCTGTTGTTTGGTTTTTCTGCATTTGCTTCCTTGAGCATGGTCTCTCCTTTAGCTCTAGTTGAGCTAAATAGTTACCTCGTTAGTAACTTGGTTCTATTCTTGATCCTAGAACTTTAGTGGCCACTAGCTGGCGCCGCGTGTGACAGGTAGGCCCTCTGGGCCTCCTTTAGGAACATGCTGGCATATGTTGTAATATGTTTCCTTGCTAAGAATAGAGGACTTATTAACCTCCTTGGTAGTTCGGTTATTTGTCCCGCCTGGAGCTTAAAAACGCTTCCACGAGCTGATGCCATGTGTCTGACTGAGGTTATAGGCCCGCGTGTGTTGGTGTATGTTGTACTCCTCTTGCTTTAAAGAGTAAAAAGGTTCTTTTACCGAGTACACTGCTCGTTGGATTGTGTTGTTATGTGGGCACTCACAGTTACTAAAGTCATGTGGTCGTTCTTGCTCCTAGCAAGTTAGATTTTAGGTGTGCAGCTGAGTTCTGCTCTCCAGGATGCCCGTCTCTCCAGGATGCCCGTCTCTACGCGTAGGTTTGAGTTGCTTACTGCCCTTCTCGCAGTCGCTCTTACTTGCTCTCTTCTCTGAAGAATGCGTTGTTGAGATTCTGTATTCAGACAGGGTTGGCCAAGACTAAGTTTGTCCTTCGTCGGACCAGGTCGGCCTCCCTGGTGGCATTGGGGGTGACTTCGTTCCCCTCTAGTGACTGGCCGGGGTTCCTTTCGGTTCCCTGGCCACATTCCCTTTAAGGAACCACTTTTCCTCAGAAATGTTGGTCTCAGAAGCTCTAAGCAGCCTTGCTAGGCTTTCTGCGGAAGGCCTCTTTGAGGCTCAGTTTGGGCTGTTGGCCGTAGGGAATGCTGTCACTGACAGCCTTGCGTGACCCGAGGGTGAGTTGCTTATGGCATTTCTTTCTAAACTGCCGGACGTTTGTCTAGCCATCTTTGGTATGCACTCTCCTCAGGCATGGCGGCATGGGTATATCGTTCCCCAAAGCGGTAAATGCAGAGTTGGAAGTTTCCTTGGAAAGGGAAAGTCTCAGGTTATGTATGTAACCATAATTCCCTGAGAACAGGGAACGAGACTGCGTTGCCATGCCATGCCTCGGGCTGCCTGCTGAACAGTCCCTCAAGATGATAAGGTACTGACTGATTCTCTAGGTGCTCCTTATATACTTCCGGGTCGCGCTATGATGACGTCATAGGCTGTCGCCGGCCAAATGCTATTAGAGTGATTTGATTCTTAGGACATCAGTTCACGAGTGACGTTCCCCAAAGCGGTAAACACAGAGTCTCGTTCCCTGTTCTCAGGGAACTATGGTTACATACGTAACCTGAGACGTTCTTTGTGTTCTTTAAGTGGGAAAGTTCTCCTTTCAGGTCTTGTTTGATGCCGTTATTCAGTTGCTCTCTGTGCTCAACAGCTGTCAGAGCCTCCTGAAGACTGGTGTTCTCCCTCACTTGCTCCCCTCTGTCAGGGTCCTTGCATCTGTCCTGTGCCTTCTCATGCTGAGTGGGTTGGTTCTCTGTGGAACTCTGTGACTTGCAGCGTTCGTTCATTTAACTCCTGTTGAAAGCCCGTAAGAGCATGGGCTAAGGAGAATCTTGCAGTTCCTTTCTCTGCAGTTGCAGGTCGTTGACTGCTTCAGCTGAAGGATGTCCATCACACTGATCTGCTGGGTCTCCAGGGGGTCCCGGATGGCAGGGCTGGATGTCCTAGGCAAACTGGCACACTTGTGGGGACACGAGAGAGAGAGATGGCACAGGCAAATGCAAGTTCGTACAGAACAGCTATGTGGGCCATGTAAGGAGTGATTAGCTGATGTGGGGGAAGCTAGTATGAGACTTAGTGTTGGTGAACACAACTAAGGGGTTTGAGTATCTTTGTTGACGGCTGTAAGCTGCGTCTGCTGATGACTGGGCTGGTACAAGGCGTCAAACTATTACTCAGAATACTTTTTTTCACAGGTTGTCACCATGAGGGATGAACAAATGAAAACAATTTTTTTAGATGAAATCAGTTCAAGTAATTGCTGCTGTGAGCTCAAGACTTAGGTTAGACTATTTCTAGGCACACAGAGAAACACCAAACACCTGAAGGTCAAAAGGAAAAGAAACAATGGGAAGTGTTTCTCTAGTCCTTTCTGGGGCCAACAGTGCATTGGACGGTGGCTGGACTTCATGTACTCAGCCTGGCACTAAGTAATGAGGAGGGGTAGCTAAGAGATAGGAATTAGGATATTAATAACCTATAATTCATTATACCTCATTACGGAAACAACAGTTTCTAGAATTACTGTAATCCTATAAAGAGACAGAAGATGGTGATGGTAAAATAACTAAAAATAGGGTAAAAGCAGAAGGTGATATCTTGTTTTTATGTTAGTGTAAAAAAAAAAAAAGAAAAGTCACACTCAGGGTCTTTGGGGTAGGCAACAAAATGTAATTTTGTAACAAAATAATTGTTTTTTTAAAAAAACAAATGTAATTTTTCTCTGTTTATTAATGTTTTTACTTCATATTTGTGCATTTTTTGGAGGATTTATCGTATCTTTTAAATTTATATAAATAAATGAAAGAATATTTGGTTGAATAGGTTTTTATACAAAAAACATTTTTTATGTAAAATTCACTTTATAAAAGACCCACATTTCTAACTTTCATTCATGGGGATGACATGGATAATTTGACATGGTTTAGTGTAAGATTTTTGCCCATCTTTTGGAAAATCACTTTTACCAGTAGACGGCTGCAGAGCTCCACTATTTGCTATGTGCTATTTGACAAACTGAAAGACATCTTTTCACAAGTATTTTTCAGTTGGCTTTATATCTACATATTATGAAATCACAATTATGACAATAAAAATTACTTTTTGTCAAAGTTTAGCATTTTTTTTGTACTAAAAAAAAATGTTTTTTATCAGTAAATTTAAGTACATTTTACAAAAGTAAACTTACATTTGTTTAAAAAACAAAAACATTTTGTTACAAAATTAAATTTTGTTGCCTGGGGTCTCTGGAAACCCCAAAGACCCTGAGTGTACACCCCAAACGAAGACCGCACAAGGGTTAAACCCATCTTGGCTGAATAGAGGTATTCAGGCTTAAACAAAAGAAAGTGAATGAAATAAAATAAATTAAACGAGAAAAAAAATAGAGGAGGAATAAAGTCGAAGTACAAAAAATGAAATTAGAATTTCCTTATAGATCTAGGAATCTAAAAGGAAAGGTAAATAAACAAAATTGATTAAATTAAATTTTCAAATTTAATTAAATTCACCTTTGCTGCATACTAGGGATAGTCAGGTTAACACAGTATGTGAATAAAATAGAGGAATAAAGTTAAAAATAAAAAGTAAACTTAGAATTTCCTTAGTTCTAGGAAACCAAAGGAAAGGCATATAGACAAATTGATTTAATTAAATTTCAAATTTAATTAAATTCAACTTGGCTGAATAAGGATATTCAGGCTAAACAAAGTCAGTGAAGGAGATAAAATAAAATAGAATAGGGGAGGAATAAAGTCAAAATAATAAAATAAACCACACACACATAAATGGTTTAAACCAGTGATGGGTGACTTTGAGGCATGCCTTGTGAAGCTTTGGAACCCGTGCAAATCATTTGTCTTGAATCATTGATTCAAAGCGTGTATCAAACTGCTAAAGTCAAGTGATTTCAGTAAACGAGGCTTCGTGCTGCATCATAGCTGTTTCAAAATTATTTGTCTCATGAACCAATGTCTACATATAATTTGTATATGAAATTTGTACATTTAAATGACGCATTTGATAAAGAGAAGAAACATTTAACGTTCTCTTATGTTATTAGCCCAGCTTTCATAAAACGAGCCCTACAGTTTACTAAAATATCACGTCTTAACAGAAACCTCATGCATAAGGATATTAGATGATTTGTTGATCGCCTTTAACTGATTAGAACTTCAATAAAACATTTGTGAATGGTTTATTAAAGATGTCTCGTTGAGTTAAGTTTTCGCTGCACTTACTGTTCTGACCAGCAGGGGTCACCAGCTTGTGGCGCTTTGAGTGGTTCAATACAATGAATCATTTGTGACACAATTGATTCATTTGATTCAGAGCTTCAAAAAGCTTTGTATTCCCCATCAGTAGTTCAAATCAAAGTCCCTTAGTCTAAATGGGTCCCAAAGTCTATAGAGTCTTTGGTTCGAATGTTACACTTCACGTTCACATGTGTCTAGGTGTTAGCGGGGTGCTAGCAGCTTTTAGTCGAGGTAAAGGGCTTTAACTTGTAGGGTTGTTAAAGAGCTAGCTTTGGCTACACGCGGTTGTTTGCACAGCGGTCTGTGACGTGGGTGCTGTTATCAGACTGTCAGAGATGTCTGCCCACATGCTCTGTTGGTCATGCGTTGCCAAGAGACCAATGCCAGCTCGCAACATAATTCGAAGGGAGCAGGTTCGGGCCGTGCTGCGAACACACATTGGGAACTCTAGCATGGTTAGTCAGTCATGACATATCGCACACAAATCACAACAGCACATCACTTCACAGACAATAGTGAATTACTAGTTATTACTAGTAATTACTCGGGCAGACACCCTGGTTTCCCCGGGGTTTTAAGAATATTTGTTAAATCAGACACAAATGTTATATTTATCTCAGTTGTTACAAATGTCTTAAATGTTGAAGTCAGCTGGTAGCCTGATATGATAACACAGGAAATGAGCAGTGGTGTTGACTGTCTCCTGACTCCGCCTCTGTTCATGGTCACTCCTCAAGCCCCAGTTGGCCCGCTTTGGACCAAGGTATTTGGCGGGCCAAAAAACTCTGGCTGTTGGCCCCGAGGAAGCCCTGACAAGGCCTGATCAAGCCCCGGGAGTGACTGGCCCTGGCATGCACTAGCACGCTCGCTTTTGGCCAGACAGTGGAAACGCAGCCTATGATGTGAAAATTGGCCTAAAGCCCAGCCCTAGGGCTGTAAATAAGTCAGGCCTGTCGGGCTCTGGCTGAAATGCAGGGCTCTAAAACAGCTTTCCACTTTCCGGAAAAGTTTGCTCCAGCTGGTAAACACCTTCAGACTAGCATTGGTCTGTGGCAATTACGTACTAGGTAGATGTGCTCTTTCTCCACTTTCTTTGACATGGAAATCTTATCTGGTTCACTTCTTCTGTTCAGTCCTTCGAGGTCAGGTATCCGGGAGTAAAAACATGAACACACTGGAAAGCCGTTTTATAGTAGAAAATGAGTTTGCAATTCTGATTAAATGAGATACTGGTAATGTTTAATACTGTAAAGCTGCTTGCTTTTAAGCAACTATTGTAAAATAATTAGGCAGATTCAGTTGTTATTGTTCTATGGAGATGTGAAAATATGCGTTTACACTTTAATATAATAAGTGAGAATAAGTTTACAAACAGGGTTGTGATAATAAATATAGGTAAAAGTACCTGATAGTTCCTCGCGGGTGTGTGGACCAATCAATGCCATATAAGGGGTGTACAGGGGTGGGGGTTTAAATGCAGTAGCATGAACGCTACTGGGGAAAACGGTGTTGTTGTTCAATGTATCTTAGTAATATGTTTTTTGTTCATGATTGTTTTTATTTGTAGTTTTTGCTCCTCAGTATTTAAGATCTGTGAGTCTATAAAAAGGAACAAGCCTCTTTAATAGGAAGTGTATTTTGAAATTAATAATTCTGAAACATCTGCTGGTACTCGATGGGAAGCATTCAAAGCTTTTATTCGAGGACATATTATTTGTTTTTGAAGCTCAAAAGCCAGGAGGTCTAGACAAGAAATGAAACAATTAGAAGATCAGATCAAAAAATTAGAAAATGAAATTTTTCAGAAAACTACAGACAGAGGAGAAGCAAACGAGAAATTATTATTACTCAGGTCCCAATATAATGAATTATCAGCAAGTAAAGCAGCTTTAAAAGTTTTGAGGTTGAAACAAAACATTTATAAATGTAGAGATAAAACAGGACAGTTACTTACATGGCAAATCCGACAACAACAAACAGAACGTACCATCACAGCAATTGAGAGTTCAAAGGGAACTATAGTTGACCCGGAAGAGATCAATGAAGCATTTAGAATTTATTATGAAAAACTATAGTTCAGAGTGCTCATTAAATTTGGAAACACAGACGCAATTTTTAGACAGTCTAAATATACCCCAGATTTCAAATGAAGGAAAGATCAAATTAGATGAAGACCTCACATTACAAGAAATTGGAGAAGCAATTGATTCTATGAAATCAGGAAAAGCCGCGGGCCCAGATGGGCTTCCTATAGAAATTTATAATATGTTTTTTTTTTTTAAAAAGTTACTAACCCCCTTTTTTGGAAATGATAGTAGAGGCATATCACCAAGGTCTTCTGCCTACATCAATGAGAGGTGCTTTAATCACATTATTACCAAAACCAGGAGAATTAAACACGAAGTGTGAAAATATGTGGCCAATTAGTTTGTTAAATTCCGATACAAAAATATTATGTAAAGTTCTAGCCAAGAGATTAGAAGGTATTTTACCAAATTTAATAGGAGAGGATCAAAATGGTTTCATACAACGCAGGCAAGGATTTCATAATGTTTGAAGAGTCCTAAATATTCTTCATGAACAGAGGAGTGAACGAGATACTACTCTACTATCATTGGACGGCGAAAAGGCCTTTGATAGGTTTGAATGGTCTTATTTGTTTGATTTGTTGTCTAGATTTGGGTTTGGTGAAAGGTATTGTAAGTGGGTTAGGTTACTTTATAACAGCCCTACAGCAGAAGTGTTGACAAATAATATAGTTTCAAAACCATTTAGTATATCAAGAGGGTGCAATAGCAGTAAAAAGACATGTGGAATTAACAGGTATTAAGATTAGACAGATAGAACATAAAATTGCATTATTCGCTGATGATGTAATTCTTTTTCTAAAACATCTTGATACATAAATACCTGCTTTATTGGATCTTATTAGTGCATTTGGACAAATTTCTGGATACAAAATTAATAATTCTAAGAGTTCTATTCTGTATCTAAATGAGATTGACAGACAGCAACCTAGTAGCTGTGCTGCAAACTTCAATATTGTGGATTGTTTTATATACCTGGGTGTAAAAATTGTACCAAAATTAGAAAATGTTGTACAAGTAAATTATGATTCGCTTGTTGAAAGTGTTAATAGCTGTGTAGAAAGATGGATGTCCATACCCATGTCTTTAATTGGCCGAATAAATATCTTAAAAATGAATGTTTTACCAAAATTTTTATATTTATTTCAGAACATTCCTCTGCCTGCCCCTAAATCTCTTTTTCAAAGGCTTAAAAAGATATTCACTAAATTAATTTGAAATAACAGACATTCCAGACTCCGACTGACACTTTTGTATTTGCCATATGAGAGAGGAGGTCTACAGTGTCCTAACCTTCATTGGTATTATTGGGCCGTCCAACTTGGAACAATTATGTTTTATTTTTTATCTCAGGACTACCCACCTTGGGTAGATATAGAATCTTCTGCTACCACATCAGACCTACCTTTAAATTTATATTTATACTCTTCAGAATTTAAAGATCTTTAAAAAATAATTGTAAATAAGATTGCCGTATGGTATGAAGTCAACAATATTTAGGTGTCACCTACCCTTTATCTTGTTTTAGTCCCATTTGGGGCATTAGAAAGTTTAAACCAGGTGGGTTGGACGCAGGTTTCAAGATTTGACCTGTTTGCCACCTGATGTCACCTTAAGCAAGTGTCCGATAGGATCGCAACATTCAAAGTATTTAATTCAGTTCCATCCAGTTGAGGATCGTATTCATCACACCGGTATGGACGGTTGTTGAGGAGCTGCGCCACTGGTTGTCATATTGATGAGGCCTTCACAGTGGATGATCTAGTTGACTCAGTCTCTGCTGATATTTCAGGGCTGCGCTGTGGTCGTGTCAAGGCGCAGGCCCTTGGTCTCACCTGGATACGGCCCGGATCCGGTTGACTACGGTAAACCTCGGGATAAACAAAGACTAATATTAGCGTAGATGCCATTCTTCTTCTGATGTAACGAGTACATCTGGTGTTATAGTAAGTGTTCCCGGTTCCAGCTGACCTAATTTATGCAGCCTAAAGATCCTTTAATGGATTTGAAAAAATAAATTGATAATGTGTTATGTGTATGCCAGGTTAAAGAGATGCGTTTTTAGTTTAGATTTAAACTGACAAGAGTGTGTCTGCTTCCCAAACAATAGTAGGAAGATTGTTCCAGAGTTTAGGTGCCAAATAGGAGAAGGATCTACCGCCTACAGTTGATTTTTGATATTCTAGGTACTATCAGCTGGCCTTAATTCTGAGTCAAGTCAAGTGAAGTCACCTTTATTTATATAGCGCTTTTTACAATGTAGAATGTTGTGTCAAAGCAGCTTTACATTGATAACTGGTACATTATTTTGGCTGCACAGCAGCTCTTAAAGAATAGTGTCAATGCAGGCCGATCAAAGCACTGTTGAATATTGAATGTCAATTGTCAAGTGTCTCCAACTAAGCATGCCAAAGGCGACAGGGCAAGGAACCCAAACTCCAACAGGTGACATCAGGTGGCAAAGAGGTGTTAAAATGGAGGGGGAAAAAAAAGAAAGATCGCAATAGACGTGAAGGACTATAATGCATTAAGAGCTCGCTCAGGTACCGGGGAGCTAAACCATTTAGTGCTTTGTAAGTAATTAGCAAGATTTTAAAATCTATACGATGTTTAACAGGAAGCCAGTGTAGTGTTGACAGAACCGGGCTAATATGGTCATACTTCCTAGTTCTAGTAAGAACTCTAGCTGCTGCATTTTGTACGAGCTGTAGTTTGTTTATCAGGCGAGCAGAACAACCACCCAGTAAAGCATTACAGTAATCTAGCCTTGAGGTCATGAACGCATGAACCAACTGTTCTGCATTTTTCATTGAGAGCATATGTCGTAGTTTATATATATTTTTAAGATGGAAGAATGCAGTTTTACAGATGCTAGAAACATGGCCTTCAAATGAAAGATTGGTATCAAAGAGCACACCCAGGTTCCTAACTGACGAAGACTTAACAGAGCAGCCATCAAGTGTTAGACAGTATTCTAGGTTATTATGTGAAGGAGTTTTTGGTCCAAAAATTAGAATCTCTGTTTTTTTCTGAATTTAGTAGTAGGAAATTACTGGTCATCCAATTTTTTATATCAGCTCTGCATTCCGTTAATTTTGTGAATTGGTAAGTTTCGTCAGGGCGCGAAGAAATATAGAGCTGAGTATCATCAGCGTAACAGTGAAAACTAACGCCATGCTTCCTAATGATATCTCCCAAGGGTAGCATGTACAGAGTGAAAAGCAACGGTCCTAGTACTGAGCCTTGCGGTATTCCATATTCAACTTGTGATCGATATGACCTCTCTTCATTTACTACTACAAACTGATAACATTAGTATTAATAAATAATTAGTAAATAATATTAGATTTGATTTTTAGTTTTTCTGCTTTCATTGTAATTTTAGTTAAAAGTTTTAGTAATTTTTTGTGTTTGTCTTTTAGTTTTTGCTTTTAAATGTCTATATATATTTTTTATTTTTATTTTTTTAGTTATTTTAGTACATCAGGTTAAGCTAAAGCTTAGAAACTAGATGAAAAAATAAGTTTACTTTTTTATATATTTATTTCAGTTAACGTTTATTTCAAGTAATTAAGTTTTTTTTTTTATGGTTTTAGGCTTAGTTAACTATAATAACCCTTATACTTGAAAAAATATTGAATAATGTGTTGAATAATGTTTTTAGTCTTTCCTTCCTGTGACAGAAGATACAGTAGTTTACTATAAATTAAATAGAACTTTTGTAAACAAAATAACAATAATGACCAGGAAAAAATAATAATTATAAACCGTCCCAAAATACACAGTGACTAAAGTCTAAAATGTCTGCAGTCTGCACTGTAGCAGGCTGCTCCTTTAAGTTCAGATGAGGGAGATAAAATATGCATTCTTACAACCGTCTAAAACATACCATATAAACATTGTGTAGTAAGCATTGTCATAATTCATCAACATTAGCTTATAAGCAATTGCTTGGCATAAATGTGCGCTATTCATTAATTGCGAAGCAGTCAGCGCCGCGTTTTCCCATGGTTAGATCAGCACGTTACACCTCAAATGTGCACATCTTCCACACAGGACACTAGTCCTGATTGGATATCTTCCCAAATCGTCCCTCCCAAATCTCTAGAGTGGATTTTTGTCATAGTTTTAGTAATTCAAAATGCATTTTTATTTAGTCATCGTCTTGTTTTCATCAGTGAAAAAATTGTGTTGATGACAAAAATTATTCGTCAACAAAATTAACTCTGCCCTGCACGCATAATAAACCATCTACAGCTGGTCCAAAATGCAGCAGCTAGAGTTCTTACTAGAACCAGGAAGTATGACCATATCAGCCCGGTTCAGACAACACTGCATTGGCTCCCTATTAAACATTGTATAGATTTTAAAATCTTGCTAATTACTTACAAAGCACTAAATGGTCTTAACACATTATAGTCCTACACGTCTTTTGCGATCTCAAAATTCTGGCCAGTTGATAATACATAGAATATCAAAATCAACCGCAGGTGGTAGATCCTTTTCCTGTTTGGTACCGAAACTTTCCTAGCATTGTTCAGGAAGCAGACACACTCTGTCAGTTTAAATCTAGACTAAAAACACATCTCTTTAACCTAGCATACACATAACACATTATCAATTTATATTTTGACATTCGTTAAAGGATTGTTAGGCTGCATAAATTAGGTCAGCCGGAACCAGGAACACTTCCTATAACACCCGATGTACGTGTTACATCATAAGAAGAATGGCTGTTACTGTTACTGGAATATACTGCTGCCTCACTTGTGGAGTTTTTCTGTGTGGGGTTTTTTTTTTTTTTTTTGGACTTTGGATTGCTCTCCGGTGAGGATTTTAACAGTTTCGGTTGCTGCGTTGGATTTGCTCTCGGACATTCATTCATGGACATTTCCCGGTGAGACTGATTCACTGTTGTATATAATTTATTTGGACTTGAGAAAGTTTCACCCTCCCATAAACTTGTTTTTCCATTCTAGCTGTGTTGTGCTTAAAGATTTGTCTAATTGTGTAATACACTTGGGTGTTTGAAACAATTTGAGTGTCAGTTTTTTTTTCTTTCTTTTCTTTTCTGGTGTGGAATGAGCGTTACCCTCCAATTATTGGTGTACTCTCCATTCGGAGTGTTACAAAATTGTTGAATAAAGTTCATTTTTATTTCACTTCATAACATAGTTAAACCACTGTAGTCACGTTGACTATTTTAACAATGTTTTTACTACTTCTCTGGACCTTGGATGTGGTAATTTTGTTGCTTTCAATGGGAGATAAATGTCTTAATTTGTGTTCTGAAGATTAACAAACATCTTACGGGTTTGGAACAACATGAGGGTGAGTAGCCTACTTAATGACAGAAATAAAATTTTGACAGCAGCCTAATATACAGTAACTGCTGCTACTGTCTGTCATTAATATTAATCAAAGGACAAAAGAAAAAGAAAATCACTGATCTTGACTGAATAACTTTCATAACTAATAAGGATTCATCTATATTTTATTTATAAAAAGAAAACTATAGTGTTTTTACATTTAAATTAAAAAAATTTTGTACCTGAACTTTCAGTTGTGTGCTACTGCTAATTTGTTTATTTGTTTCTTATTTTATCTACTTGTGTTTAATAACGTTTAAAAATTAATATTGGTCAAGTTAGTCTAGTTCTAGTGGTATTTTTTTGTTAAAACCATAGGCAAAAGTTCCTCAGAAGTGTTCCTGTTTGTTCATGGTATTCAGCTGCAACAGAATGTTTTGCAAAAAGACCAAGAATAAATGTTTTATCAAAATGTTAGACTTAATTATTTTTATTTTTTTTACCTTATTGGAATCAAAACTGGGAATCACTTAGAATCTGAATCGATAAGCGGAATCAGAATCGCTAAAGTTCTAATGATACCCAACACTAGCGACCACTCAGTATATATTTGAGTAATTTAATATCATAAACGTGCGACTTGTCGATGAATGGCTAAAATGAACTAACTAGTCGACTGGAAAATGCTTTAGTCGGGGACAGCCGTAGAGATTAAATAAGAGCACATGTGGTCACAGAAGACAAATTTGAAATGCATGTAAATACCAAGTGGGTGTGATTAACTATCACGACTAATGTCAGTCTGCATCATACATTTCTGTACTGCAGTTTTTTATGGCAGTTGCTTTAGTCATTGCCTTTAGTGATTTTATCATTGCATTGACTGCACATTTCACACTAGCAGTTTGATTTTTTTTATTATTATTATTATCATTTACAGTATGAATTGTTGCTCTTCCATGTGCTTTCAGGCTGCAGAAGCATTCATGGTCCGTCTGTTTTCCGATGCCAACCTCTGTGCTATTCATGCCAAGAGGGTGACGTTGTTTCCACGTGACATACAGCTTGCCCGGCGAATCAGAGGTGTTGAACATATGTAAAGTTGGGGGGGGGGGGGGGGGGGAATAATACTTTCTATATTTCCTGGTATGTAATCTTTTATTTCAGACCTCAAATCAGATGTTAAAACAGTTGCGCATATGCAGCCAAAAAAACCTAATGTCTGTATCAACTGTAAGTTTATTGGTGACAAATGAACTAATTTTAAACATTTTTTTTAGAATTGTGATATGAACATTTCATTCTGTGTTGTAAAGTTACAAAGATTGTGTTCTTTTTCTGAAGATGTTTAGAGTTAATAAATGGATGTTTTGTAGTATTGCTGATTATTCAAATGTTTGGGGGTGGGGGTAGCGGCGGCCTTTTAAGAAGCTTTTATTTAAGTTTTTGAACATGGATTGCTAACTGCCTGCTAAATTGTTGCATAAATTAGTTGGGCTTTGATATCCTCACACTCCCAAGGACCACATTATCAGAAGTTAATTATACAACAGTTAGGCCTGGTTTCACAGACAGCGCTTAGATTAAGATAGGGATTAGGCTTTAGTTCAGTTAGGACATTTAAGTAGCTTTTATAAATGTGCCCTAAAAACATTACTGGTGTGCATTTTGAGACAAAATAATGGCACTGACATATTTTAAGATATGTCAGTACAAGTTACTTTTAGTTAAAACAGCTCAAACAAGCATTTTAGTCTAGGACTAGACTTGTCTGTGAAACCTGGGGTTAACTTCAGTCCTTTTATCTACTTAGATACAGCCCTGATATTTTGCTGTTTAGCACCAACCTGCCACAACACACTTGCCAGTGCTCTGAAATATTCTGTGTCTGAGATATTTGGACAAATACAAATCCAGGCAGAATAATCTAAGGATGGTGGGTTTAGGGGAAGGAGCTAAATGCATTCTAAATTTTGCACACCCAAATTCTGAAGTGAATACCAGCCCACCGGCCCATTCGCAAATGATGATTCCTCCAGGAGAAAAAAAGAAGTTGTTCAATCTTCAAGCTCCTCTGCTATAACAACAAGCAAGAGATCCTAAATGGAGTTAGAAGCTCGTCATCTCTGAGCTACGAAAGGGGTAATCTATGGTTCTTTCTCGATTTCACCATGGGCACATCCCAAAAAAGGAAGGCCATAGCGAAGGAAATAAATGTCTCCAACAACTTGGAATTGAGTCCTTCCTGCTTTCAGGGATGCAAACAGGTAAGGGGGAAAAAAGGTGAGAACATTACGTGGGGCGGGGGCATGCTCCACACAATTTTAGTTATTTGCTTTACATGCTCATTTGTAGTTACTTTAAGGGATTTTTAATTTATTATTACCTTTTATGTCCAAAACTAATTTTTCACAAAAAAATAACATTGTCGCAACATTTTATCAAAATCAAGATTGAATACATTTGGTCAAAGTCTCATGTTATTAAAGATGAAGTGCTATGCAGGCTATTTGAAACAAAATTGGCTGATTAGACGGCAATACTGAGTACAGTACTTTCTGAAACAACCAGTTCTTTATTTACCATTGTAAGTTCACAAGTACCCCTGCCCCTCCCCCCTCCCTTAAAACACTTTCTCACTGGTTCTATGCAAATCCCATAGGTGACCTGTTTTGATTTCTAAAGGCGAATTGTCACTGAAAGGTGAGGAGTTTGCATCTATGTGCTTTATAGCCAGCTTTAGTTAAAGTACCCATGAAATCAATTTTTTATTTTTTGGCTTTTAGTATGAATATGTTAGCCTTACGGTTATCTATAAGCTAGTGTGCTTTTATAAGATATAAGCATTCAAAACTTACAGTCTCTCACTATGGATCGATAATTTTGATGACATCACTGTGCACTTCAGCTTCTCATCAGATTTTCTGTCCAATCAAATGCTCTCTAGAATCTAAAGCGTCCTGCCCCCTACATTATAAACAGACTTTGAAGCTGCTGCTAAAATCGGTCACTTGTTCACACAATTACTATTTTCTACATATTGAATGGCACATAGTGCACTATATAGGGGATAGGGTATGACTCAGTGTAAATATGCTTTTCATTGGGGCAAATGAAGTCTAGTTTTACGCAAATGACCGCAGTGTGCACACAGTCTGCTCCGGTATAGAGACATGAATTTAATTCTGACTTTATAACTCGCAATTGCAAATTTATATGATGCAATTCTGAGAAAAAAGTCAGAATTGTGAGATAAAAAGTTGCAATTACCTTTTTTATTTTGTATTCAGTGGCATAAACAAGCTTCTATAATAAGCAGCACATTCAATATATTTTACTATGAGTAAAATCCACAACTATCTTATTTTTTCTTGGCTATACAGAAAACTGTTTGCGTTAACTACAGTTAAACAAAAATGTAAATTAATCGCAACTGTTTATTAAGATTATCTTTTTACAGCCATGGTTTTTATTTAAAAATATAATTGATGCAAAGATAACAGGGTGTAAATGTAAAATATGTTGCGACCGTATTGATGGAGCAAGTTGATGTAGGTAAGTGAAAATATGCACAGAACTGAGAAAATAGTATTTATAGAGATAAATTGTAGCCTGGGTCTCACAGGGCATACAAAATCTGAAACCACAATGGAGGACAAAATAATCTTTGTACTTTTATAGAAACAGGAATAAAAAGGATCTTGCTCTTTACTCAATTTGAGATTTTATTTATATATATATATATATATATATATATATATATATATATATATATATATATATATATATATATATATACATACACACACACACACACACACACATATTGAGACTAAAAGCTTGCCTAAAGCCAGAAAAGCTAAAGCTTATTCGCTGTATTTTGCAACTACTTTCCCGCTGACGAGTTGTTTATTCAGAGGAAGTGTGCAGAAACGAGACGAGCTGTCTGGCAGAAGCCCCTCTCATGGCGCGAATTCACGTCTGTTGTGAAGTGACTTTCACGCGCGAATTAAGCGAGTAAACTCAAAATGTTCAAGCGTTCATCTACACGTAAATAGCGCAATTTATTCACGCAAGTCGCGTCTGGTGTGAATGCCCCATGAGGATTATTATTAGAGCCCAAGCCAAAGGCGAAGTTTTTTTTTCTTTAGGATTATTATTATTATTATTATTATTGGAATTGCTCCGTTTATTATTAGGGCCCGAGCACCGATGGTGTGAGGACCCTATTGGAATTGCTCCGTTTATTAGAGCCCAAGCCACTAAGGCACAGGGCCCTACTGTTTTTCTAAGGATTATTATTAGGGCTCAAGCCACTAATGGCGCAGGGCCCTCTTGATCCTCTAAGGATTATTACTTGATCCCCTCAAGATGATGATGATGATGATGATTATTATTATTATTATTATTAGGGCCCAAGCCACTAATGGCGCAGGGCCAAAGCCCTGTAAAGGGCTGAAGCCCTATTGTTTTCTTTAGGATTATTAGGGCCCAAGCCACTGATGGCGCAGTTATTATGGGTTGTTTGAAAAACACATGCTCTGGAATTTGATATACTCCTCCTCGGCAATTAATCCGATCACCACCAAACTCAGTCAGCATGAAGTCAAGATATTGATTATGAAAAATTGCCAGCGGATTTTTGATATCTCGAACAATTTGGCCATGGCGAGAAAGGGGAATCAGTAAGTGTGTTATAACTTATGCATACATTGATTGATTTTTATGAAACTTCACGTGTGTTCGTTATAGGAGTCTGATCACATTGACGTGACTGTGGTGAGTCAAAGTTATAGCGCCACCAACTGGCAGTAAGAAGTTTGTTACTTTCAAAATGCATTGAGTTCACTCTGTTATTTTTACCTGATCTGCTTCAAACTTCATCAGTGTAATGTCAATACACAGCAGATGTAGACCTGTGACAGGATTTTTGATATTTTAAATATTATTGCCATGGCAACATGTCAAACTTCAATAATATTCTTGAGTGTTTTTGAGGCTCTTAACATGCTTCAAATTGCATGAAACTCGACACACACATCAATATTGTCAACCAGTAGACATGGACAAAGCCTTAGAAATGGGTGTGCTGGATAGGCTCAGTATCGCCACCTTTTGACAAAAGTGGGGGGGTTATTTTTACCTAAAGTCACTAAACTCAGTACACATATTAGTCTCATTAAGCCGGACAACTTTCTAATTTACAGTCATTAGCTCCGACCAACAGGAAGTCAGATATTTTGGTTTGAATGTGGATTTTTTGAAAAAACAGGCTGTCAATTTTATACTACTACTCCTACAGGCTTTATACAATTTACACCAAACTTTTTTTAACTTGTTGCTAAGACATTGAAGTTGTTAAACTGAAAAGGGATGTTGGGTATCTCGAATGCTGTTGCCATGGTAAGTGATTAAATTAAGGACAAAGAACCCTTATTTTATAAATATACACCCTTTATTTCAGTGTATAATAATACAAATATTATAAATAAACACATTTTAAATCATTTTTTAATTACAAGAAGTAAGTTTAAATTAGATAAAGAGCAGATAACTGCTCTTTGGTTAAAATAATTCAAATAATGTCATATATAGAATAAGCACTAGAGGGCAGCAAATATCTATTTTTAAACAGGGTTGAGAAGACGAGAACACATTTTAGTTATAAAAGGCTTTAGTTAGTTTTATACTTTAATGTATATATTTAGAGATGATCAAAGACTAATTTCTGTTACAGTATATATTTTATTCTTATTGTTTAAAATATTATTGAATCATCTGACTCAACTAACTGGTCAGGCTCCAACTGTTCTGCCTCTCTGTGTGTGTGTGTAATGGTTTAGAAAAATATATATAAAAATAAACTTCAAATAAATACTGGACTAAGATTTACACTGGATTTAGACTTACAAAATTTTGAGCTGCAAAAGATAACTGCACTCATTTCAAAGTGACCTAAGATATCCTATGACATGAAATTCATCTAAATTTAAATTATCTCATGGATCTAGTTGTTGTGGTTCACAGTTATAGGTGCACCAGCTGACTCCAGTATATGCGGTATATTCAAATGACTTTGACATATTCCTTTTACATTCACCCAGTTTAAATACATATTGCCCGCCGTGCACAGTTGCCCTGAAGCCACCGGGGCAGCGGTGCCACCGGGCTTGGGCGCGCCATTGCTGCTTGCAGCTATATTTAGGGCCCGAGCACCAAAGTGCGAGGACCCTATTGAATTTCCTCCATTTTTTATTATTATTATTCTTTTCCAAATATTATCGCATTTTTGAGGGCCTAAACATGCTCAAACTCATGAAACTTTGCACACGCGTCAGGACTGGCGAAAATTGACATCTGATATAGGTTTCAGAAATGGGTGGGGCAAAATGGCTCGATAGCGCCACCTATAAAAGCCTCAGGCTACGTTCAGCGTACATGTACGAAATTCGGTACATACATGTACTGTCCCATTACCTACAAAAAAGTCTCTTGAAGTTAAGTCCTAAACGCAGCAGGAAGTCAGCTATTTTAATTTTCCTGTGCAAGGGTTTTTTTGTTGTTGTTTTTTTTTTTTTGCGTTTTTTGCCATTTTCAGGTCGCGTACTTTAACAAACTCCTCCTACAGTTTTAATCCGATCATCTTCAAATTTGGTTTGTATAATCATAAGGCTTGTGCGACGCTAAATTGCGAAGATCTTGAGTTTTCGTAAAAGGGCCTGTCCCTGGCGGCCTGACAAATTTGATGTTTTGCCATGAAACAGGAAGTTGTTGTAACTAAGGCAAACAATGTCCGATCTGCCCCAAACTTCACACACTTGATAAAAGTCCTGTCCTGAACACATGTCCATGCCCATATTCAGTTATAGTCATAGCGCCACCTGCTGGCAACAGGAAGTGACATGTTTAACACTGTTATGGACTCAAAATTAAAAGAAATAAACATTTGAAATATATCAGTTTGTGTGTAATGAATGAATATAATGAATATGACCAGCACCTGTAGTTTGCATTGATATTCATTAGAATTTTGTTGACTTCTTAATTTACCTTTTGACTATATCCTCTCGTCTGTCGTCATTATACAGCACTCTGAGTTACAATGAACATAAGATTAGAAGAAGCCCAACAACACCACTTACAGTGAGCAGAGTTCAATCACAAAGTCGCTGATATTGATATTTGAAGCAATAAAATTGATTTATGATGCATTTCAAATTATATGATGTTGAAATCCTTTTGGGAATTTCAGTAATAGCCTATTACAATTAACGTGTAATGGACAACAGCCTTTTAAGTAGCATAACCTTTTACAAGTATAATCAAAGTAATAATAGTTGGCAAATGTTTATAATACATGACAAGTTGGTACTTTGTAAAAATGTTTTTCAAAATATCTTTCTTTTGAAAATATTAAAATTATAAATATATAAATATTTAAAATATTGCATTAGGCCTACATATGGTTATAAAGTACATTTAAACACACTAAAAGCTTAATCATTTTGCTATGTTGTTAAAGTACACTTTAAGTAAAATAAAAATAAAATAAAATATACTTTAAGTAAGAGTAATATAAGTATGTTTTCTGTAAATACACTAACTTCACTAAAAGTGTGTTTGTGTTTTGCATATTTTTTTAAAAAGTACTTCTATTCTTTTTAGAAATATATTCAAATGCAATTCAATACATTTTTAATGCACTTGAAATAAGCATGTTGGGAATACAAATGTATTATTAACATACTACATTTCAAGTATATTTTTAATACATTTAATACTATGTTAGTAGTAGATTTGAAGTAAATTTTTATGTACACTACCAGTGGAATAGCCTAAACAAAAATTCAGATATCCAGAATTAGAAACATATCTGTTTTCTTTATAAATCAATATTTTCAAACAATGTAACTGTCAGGGGCACAGATGGAGGCAGACAGGTAAGTGCAAAACAGTTTATTTATAAACATGCTTTATTTATAACCGAGGCACGGACTCTGGCAGACGGAGAATGCAGGTGCACAAGCACTTTAGAGCAGACACTTAGCTGAATGGGTAATGGAAGACTGTCTCTTTGCAGGAATGGGGTGACCGAAGGAATCAACAATGGAATGGAGAACTGACGAAGGAAGACGGGAGGACGAAGATTGGGATGGCTCAGGTAAGTAGCAGGTAAGGAGTCATTGTACGTGTGACATTGTGCTATCCATTGACAAGACCAGACAATGAGTGTTGATGACTAGCAGGTGCAGGTGAGGAACCAGATAGATGCTGGGAAATGGAGTGCAAGTGCTGGTGGCTGTGACAGTACTCCCCCCTCCTGGTAGGCTAGAAGACTCTTGAGCAGGCTTGTGGGCTGGAGCGGAGTCTGGAGCAGGCTCAGAGACTGGAGCGGGCTTTGGAGCGGGCTCAGGGACTGGAACTGAGTCTGGAGCTGACTCGGAAACTGGAGAAGACACTGGAACGGAGTCTGGAGCTGACTCGGGGACTGGTGCCGACACATAAATGCTAAAGCCATGATAGGTACTAAAAGGTCCTCTGGGCTAGGAGCTGAAGTCATCATAGGACTCGGGACGAAGAAGAGAGTCGCCTCTGGACTCGGGACGAAGGAGAGAGTCGCCTCAGGACTGTGGTAAGGGACTGGAATCGTCACTGGACTCAGGTCAGGGACAGAATCCTGGATGAGGAAGAAATTCATAGCTGTGGCGGCGGTCATCTTAACTGGGAGCTCAGACGTGGCGGCGGCCATCTTGACCGAGGGCTCAGGCATGGCAGAGGCCATCTTCACCAAGGACTCAGGTGTGGTGGTGGCCATCTTGACTGAGGGTTCAGGCATAGCGGCGGCCATCTTGACTGAGAACACATGAGAGGCGGCGGCCATCTTGACTGAGGGCTCATGCGTGGCGGCAGCCATCTTAGGAAGGAACTCTGGACTGGTGGCCATCTTAGGAAGGGACTCTGGAGACGGGTACTGGCGTCTGTATAAGGTCTGTATCTCGAGGGAAGACTGGAGGTTCAGGCGTGGTGACCAAGGTGACAGGAGATGAGGGTGACTGTGGTTGAGTGGCGGTGGTGTCTCCGTCAACCTCACAGACTGTGAGGGAAGAACCACTCAGCCACAGCACATAATCAATGTACTCGGCCAGGGAGCATGTAATCACTGCTGCTGGGACCTGCTGATAAAGTTGGTCGTCTAACCCACCCCAAAAGACGGTCTTCAGTGTGTTGTCGTTCCAGGTCACCAACTGAGAGAGATCGAGGCATGGGCACTGCAGACGGAGAATGCAGGTGAGTAATGGTACAAGCACTTTAGGGCAGACACTTAGCTGAATGGGTAATGGAAGAATGTCTCAGGAATGGGATGACCGAAAGAATCAGCGAAGGAATGAGGAACTGACGTAGGAAGACGGGAGAAAGAAGATTGGGATGGCTCAGGTAAGTAGCAGTAGTGATGTGACATTTGAGCCGAGGCTTCAGAGCTTGTGCCGAGCATAAATGGGCATGCCAAATGAAGCCTCGATTCGAGGCTTGTGTTGGTAACGTAGAAATCACGTGACAATGACAAACGAAGCCTCACTTTCTGTCCAATCACATGCGCAATTCACTTTGCGTATCAGAATGTTCGAACCTCCAGATCTTACTTTATGAGTAGGTTTTTACTTATTCAATTACATTTTTAAATACCCAGTTATACAAGTAATACAAAGAATACAAATTATTTCAGGAAAATAAAATATTTGCCATGCAATTCATATATGTGTACATTTATTCTTGTTACATCATATTGATATTCATACTGGCATTAAATGCCATATTTTAATGGGTACATTAATTTATCACTGAGATAAATTCAACACACACACGCACGCTTTTATTTGAGCACGTAACATGAAACTGTATGGTGGCTGCTTCTTCCGACAAAGCTCCTTCACAGGGTTTTGGCTGCTTTATTTTTTACTAAACACCAGATGGCGCTGTTTTCAACACTCTCAAAGCTATGAATCTTTTTCCGAAACAATGAGGGGGAAGCATCAGTGCTTCATGAGGCTTAATTTGCCCATCACTAAGTAGCAGGTAAGGAGTCCAGGTATGTGTGACATTTGTGCTATCCATTGAGGAGACCAGACAACTGTGGTGAGGAAGGTGACTGCATAAATAGGGAGTGCTGATGAGTGTTGATGACTAGCAGGTGCAAGTGATTGGAGAGTGAGTGCAGGTGAGGAACCAGAGGGATGCTGGGAAAAAAAAAAAATTAAAATATATTTTAAAACAATAGAAAAATTACATACATTTAATTCATACTAAGTATACTTCAAATCCATTATCATTTATTGACATGTCACTTAAGACTTACTGATATAAAATTAAAATTAAACTTTATTGCACAATGCACATTTCTTAATGTTATGCCTAAAAGTGCTTTAATATTACTTTTAATAAGGATTGTATGATCTTTGTATAATATCAGTCTTTAAAATTTAAAGTGTACCTAAAGTATACTTTCACTTTAACACAATCAAATATATTTAATTATATCTTTAGTTGGACCTCACCATTACTTCCGCCCAATTAAAGTGCATTAAGTACAAAATTAGTTGTTCTAATTTAGCAGACTTTAAGTATACCAGTTTAGTATACCAAAAGTACAGTTGCAGGGTATTTTTATTAAGCACATAAATATGTAAATGTATTTGTAGTATACTTAACACAAAATACAAATGTATTTCAAATACATTTTAGTATATATTTTTTCACTAGGAAAGTTTATAAGACTGTGTAAGACTTGATTTTCCTGCTAAGACAAAAACTGAGAACAAGCACCCTGCAATAAAGCTCATCTGGAAAGAAGATCTGTCCTCACTGTCCTCACTGTCCTGCATGCCAACACCAAAACAGGTGTTGGTGTAATAATAATGTACAATCTGTTTGTTCTGGTCTTGGTATATAAGGTAAAGTGCAAAGCAGTCAGGGGGGATCTTCTGTAGCCAGAAACCCCCATGCAGTGATGGACAAGTGTCTTAAAAACACTTATCCACCATTGTGTGCATGTGCATTTCAATTGATGTTATGCATTCATTATTTCCGAATTGGCTTCTAATTGTCCAGCTGTGTAATTGACATGATACATTTTTACTTGACAAATAAAATGTTATATTTGATTTACTCTGGATTCTTCTGAAATCATTATGACCAGTAGATTATCGGAGTCCATATTTCCGCAAATCTGTGTCAGGATAGATTCAAACTAAAGGCCCATGAAAGGAGCATGTAAGCACATCATGTGACTTTTTGATTTTTGTCTATCAACTGGCTTAGCAAGTTGCAGTATCGTGACTAAGAAAACTGTGTTTTTGTATGAACAAGCATGTGCCGGTTCGACTCAAATGCATTAGTAAACTCTGCACCCTCTGACTAAGAATCAGAACTGGCGAATTTGTGTCGTTAGATCCACGCAAACCTGGGGCGTGTGACTCTAAGTGGTATGGGTCCGTAATGAACGAATAATTGAAAATATGGGATACCCAGAATAATCAAATATCTATATTAATACATAACAAATGATTAATTCCTAATTGGAAACACAACCTAAGAGTAATAATAATTATAATAATAATAATGAGTGAAATTAAGTGAACTTCACAGGGGCGCTGAAAAGACATACACGCATTAACTTTCGCCCAGGCCGTTGGATTTCGTTTTTGGGCCGATGGGGGGGTTCCTTACAACTGTGTGTAAAACTATATGAAAAAGCATTTAATAGGCTACTCAATCAAAAGAGTAAACACAACTACAAGCCAAGTATACTTAGAATACTTAATTATACTTTTAAGTATATCTCGATCAAAATATAGTATAGGCCAAATATACTTAGACTTTTCTGTCAGTATAAATCAAGTCAAGTCAAGTCACCTTTATTTATATAGCGCTTTTTACAATGCAGATTGTGTCAAAGCAGCTTTACAGTGATAACTGGTATATAATTTTGGCTGCACAGCAGCTCTTAAAGAAAATGGTGTCAATGCAGGCAGATGCAAAGCACTGTTGAATATCAAATGTCAAATGTCAAGTGTTCACAACTAAGCAAGCCAAAGGCGACAGCGGCAAGGAACCCAAACTCCAACAGGTGACATCAGGTGGCAAACAGGTGGCAAATAGGTGGCAAATAGGTGTTTAAATGGAGAAAAAAACCTTGGGAGAAACCAGGCTTAGTCGGGGGGCCGGTTTGCCAGAGGAGAACAGTGCTTTGTTATGATTCCGGTAGCCATCATAAGCCCAATAGGATCGCAACATTCAAAGTATTTATTCCAGTTCAATCCAGTTAAGGATCGTATTCATCACGCCGGTATAGACGGTTTGTTGAGGAACTGTGCCACTGGCTGTCATGTCGATGAGGCCTTCACAATGGATGATCTAGTTGACTCAATCTCGGCTGATACTTCAGGGCTGCATTGTGGTGGTGTCAAGGCGTAGGTGCTCAATCTCACCTGGATACGGCCCGGATCCGGTTGACCAGCGTAAACCTCAGGATAAACAGAAAGACTAATATTAGCGTAGATGCCATTCTTCTTCTGATATAATGAGTACATCTGGTGTTATAGGAAGTGTTCCTGGTTCCGGCTGACCTAATTTATGCAGCCTAATAATCCTTTAACGGATTTGAAAAAATAAATTGATAATGTGTTATGTGTATGCCAGGTTAAAGAGATGCGTTTTTAGTCTAGATTTAAACTGACAGAGTGTGTCTGCTTCCTGAACAATGCTAGGAAGATTGTTCCAGAGTTTAGGTGCCAAATAAGAGAAGGATCTACCGCCTGCAGATGATTTTGATATTCTAGGTACTATCAGCTGGCCTGAGATCGCAATAGACGTGAAGGACTATAATGCATTAAGAGCTCGCTCAGGTACTGGGGAGCTAAACCATTTAGTGCTTTGTAAGTAATTAGCAAGATTTTAAAATCTATAAGATGTTTAACAGGAAGCCAATGCAGTGTTGACAGAGCTGGGCTAATATGGTCATACTTCCTAGTTCTAGTAAGAACTCTGCTGCTGCATTTTGTACAAGCTGTAGTTTGTTTGACGGGCAAGCGGAACAGCCACCCAGTAGAGCGTTACAGTAATTTAGCCTTGAGGTCATGAACGCATGAACTAATTGTTCTGCATTTGTCATTGAGAGACATATGTCGTAGTTTAGATATATTTTTAAGATGGAAGAATGTGGTTTTACAGATGCTAGAAACATGGCCTTCAAATTAATGATTGGTATCAAAGAGCACACCCAGGTTCCTAACTGATGACGAAGACTTAACAGAGCAGCCATCAAGTGTTAGACAGTATTCTAGGTTATTACGTGAGGAAGTTTTTGGTCCAAAAATTAGAATCTCTGTTTTTTCTGAATTTAGTAGTAGGAAATTACTGGTCATCCAATTTTTTATATCAGCTATGCATTCCGTTAATTTTGTGAATTGGTTTTGTCAGGGCGCAAAGAAATATAGAGCTGAGTATCATCAGCATAACAGTGAAAATGCTTCCTAATGATATCTCCCAAGGGTAGCATGTACAGAGTGAAAAGCAACGGTCCTAGTACTGAGCCTTGCCGTACTCCATATTCAACTTATGATCGATATGGTACAGACACAGTCTCTATGTGATAATATCTAGGTGTAAGAGTTTCTATGTATTGGGAATTATCTGACTTCTGTAACGTGAGGCAGCTAGCAGACGGTCGGTTTAGCCAGTCTGTCTGCTTCCTGACCTGGACCCCAGCTTGTCATGTTTCAGCTCTAAGACTATGTGCCATAGTACTAGAGAGAAGAGCAGCACCATCCTGGGAGGGAGGAATACCATCTGTTTTCAACAGGTCAGGTCTCCCCCAAAAACCAGAGCAGATTACTTTTTCTGACATTGTACTTGCGGGTTCACACACCTCTTTAATGTTAATTTTAGTGATCTCCGACTGGCGAAGTCAAACATCATTAGTGCCGACGTGAATAATGATTTTAGAGTATTTACGATTAGCATTAGCCAGCACTTTTAAATTTGCTTTGATGTCAGGTGCTCTGGCTCCCAGCAAACATGTGACTATGGTGGCTGGTGTCTATATTCACATTCCGTGTAATAGAATCGCCAATAACTAGGGCACTTTCAACAGGATTCTCAGTGGGTGTATCACTGAGTGGGGAGAACCTGTTTGATGTTCTTACTAGAACGGAAGAGTGGTGTTTTCCGCGGCTAGGCCGCCTCACCGTTACCCACCGTTACCTGCTGCACGGGCTCTACAGCCGGAACTGAACGATGTACAGAGTTCACTAAGCTAGTCGCATCTAAAACAGTATCTGAAGCCCTTACATTCTTACTATCCTCGATTAAAGTTTGGATGCGTGTCTCTAATTCTGAGATTTTCTCTGTTAGCCTGACTATTTCCCTACTTTTATTACATGTAAATCCCTTGTCGCTGACAGAGAAAGCTGTACTGAACATGTGGCAAGCAGAACACGATATAACACTAGGAGAGGATGACATGACTCACCGTGTTTGTAGACTGATCTGACTTACCACATCTGTTTGATGAACGCGTTGAAAAGAAAATGAACGCGTGAGAGACTGATGACAAGTTAACAAGCTAGTGAAATGCAAACGCGTTGTAATAGAGATTTAGATTAAAAGATTAAAAGCTAGCAACGTCAGATTAATGTGGTAGGCAATATTATATATAAGGTAATGATAATATAAGCAACAATGAATGAAAGTAAGAGATTCAAAACAAAGCTATACGGAGTTAGACACAAACCACTCTGAGCAGCGAGGCAGACAGGAGCAATCGATCAGAACACATGGCGGGACTCGGGAGTAGGCATACATCGAGTATACTTAAGTGCAATTTTAAGTATATTAATGAGAAGTATAAAAAAAGTAGACTGAAAGTATTCTTTCTTGTTTTTAGTTTAAAAGAAGTATACTAATAGCACACTTGAATAAACTTTTTCGTAAGGGATTGTATTCTAGCTTCATGCATCCTTTTTTTCAACACTTTAATGTGGGTAAGTTTAAAGGATTGGATCGGATTCAGAATGATGATCAAAACACAAGTGGAGTAGATCGTGTTCATCAACACCCCAAAGCTTCAGTCGTTTCCTCTTCATGGGTTCGACATTTCATTCAGTACCGTTAGGCCATTTTGATTTATATGCTGTTTGTTTGATGTTTGATGATCGCGTTGTTTTACATTTGCATAAGCAATCTTCTCCTAATTGTTTCTGCTTCTTCTTCATCTGTGTTTTGATCCGGAGATTCTGTAATAGAAGATGTGTAATAGCGCCCCTACCGTATAACAGTGAAAACATGGATAGCCAGAATATTCAGTCAGTGGCAGGGAAAGAGTTGATTTGAAGTAAATTCCTACCCACCAGTGGACTAGCCTACACAAAAA
This sequence comes from Elopichthys bambusa, assembly GCA_037101425.1. Lineage (NCBI taxonomy): Eukaryota > Metazoa > Chordata > Actinopteri > Cypriniformes > Xenocyprididae > Elopichthys > Elopichthys bambusa. The sequence continues at coordinate 18,365,617 of CM074448.1, read as the reverse complement.
TTCACATACTCAGAATTAGGAACATTTCTGTTTTCTTTATGAATCAATATTTTCAAACAATGTAAGTTTATAAGGCAGAATATAAAACTATGTGAAAAAAGTATTTAATAGGCTACTCAATCAAAAGATTAAAGTTACTTTTAAAAGTAATGCATTACAGTATTGCCTTACTTCCTAAAAAAGTAACTAATTGCGTTACTTAGTTACTTTTTATGAAAAGTAATGCGTCACATTACTTTGGCGTTACTTTTCTCACATGGGCTGAGAAAAGTACAGTACAGTAGAGGGCGCATCTTAAACAAACCTTTCAGCTGTACTGCCATTCTAGGTTAAAGAAGAATAGGATACAGTAGAAGAAAGTTCAACACTCTTATTTTTAAATCTAATCTAAAGTAATTTTTGCTTATTAGTATGGTTGGATTAGATAATTGAAGGTCAGCAGCAAAGACATTAAATAGATAAAGTATATTTCTGCAATTTAATACAGTTAATTATTACAGGTGTAAAATTTGTGTATTGCATGTTCAATCAGCGTTTGTTGGCGTAAAATTCTGAGATTGCATTTCACTGTTTTAATTCATTTTGAGGAATACTGAATATTCTGTTGAGCATTCAAATAAATTTTTGATGTTTTTTCATACATTTAGCATTATTAATCAGATTAGTAATTATGCTGGGGCATATGACAAAAAATGATTAATTACTTTGACCTTTGACCTATGACATATGACCTTTGCCCCTCCGCCATGGGACCACCCAAATATTACCCCATCCCCCCATAGTTGACCGCTGTATAAACCCCATGACCTTGGGGTTATGGGCTTTAAATGGTGGTTGACCTTTGACATGGGTTATGAATGTCCATCGATTCTTTGCATTTTTGAAACATCTATGGTATTGACCTGTGGGTCATTTGCGGGTGGAACAAATTGATGATGGACGATTTTTGAACTTTGACACCATATTTGAAGTGATTTTCGGGGGCCCCGCATGAGCAGATGTGTGACAGCATCGGCATTCCGGCACATCTCTAATCTTTCTGTGTAAGCAACAAAAATAAGAATAAGAAACAGCCAGATCAAAATAACAAAAGAATAAACATGGTATATTTTATAAAATAGAATACACAAACGCACACACACATTTCTAAAAATTAAAAACATTCACATCTCCATAATATTATAACACGCTGAATAATGACAGTTACTAAATTTAATGAGACTGATTATTATAGTTAAATAAAAATATAAAAACATGGAAAAAGTTTTCCTCCAGCAATGATGTCTGAATGGGTTAACAATTGCTTTTAGTTTGAAATATACATTTTAAATATACAAATGTGTTCATATAAGTAAAACAATATTTATTTTAACAATGTCAATGCAAAAAGGAAATTTGGACATGTTCCATGTAAAACATGCATAAGACATGGTTGTTTTTATACTGGATATTCTCTCCCCTAAACACATAGTAAACGTTTTCATTTTTATATTTTCAAAAATATCATTTAGTGTAATTTAAAAAGGTTTTTTGCAAATGGGGGATACATTTTGGTAGTTAAATAAAAAAAATATATAAAAACATTTTGCTTTTAGTTTATACTGAAATCTAAAAATCTCTCACTGACTCTCTCTCTCTCTCTCTCTCTCTCTCTCACACTCACACTCACACTCACACACACACACACACATACACATTTCAAAAGAGAAAAACATTCTGTTTTTTGAATGAAGATGGTAATAAATAAAAGTATAACAATGTTAATAATAACAAACAGATTACTAAGCCAAAATTATATACCAGTTATCACTGTAAAGCTGCTTTGACACAATCTGCATTGTAAAAAGCGTTATATAATTAAAGGTGACTTGACCGGACTTGACTAAATTTACTGAAACCATTTATTATAGTTTTAGTTAAATGAAAATATAAAATGTCTTACTTGTTGATGTCCTTAACATGAAATGGTTTACAAACTCTCATTGTTTCTCCAAGTGACTTGCAACAATGCATGGTAGTCACAGAGACCGAGGGGGAGAGCAATGGTCAGCAGCGGTGGATGAAACATTATTTTGTCCGTGCTATCTTTTATTTTCAAAGCATAAATGCAAAGCAAGAGCAAAAGTTTAAATTACATCTATTGCAATTAAACAACTGTTCAAATTAAATTTTTTAGTTTTTTAAATGATATTGTTAAAATCTTAATAAATCAAATCTTTGACATTTCATTTATCAGTGTATGTGTAAAAATGTAGGGGTCTCACAAGCTATCTCTCACATTGTGTAACATTTTCAATAATTCATTATGAAAATCACCAAGCATTTTCAGAGAGAAACAATGATTTCATTCAGACCCTGTGATGCGTCAGGTTAGTTCTATAAAAGGACCTTATCTCTATTTTAAATTGAAATGATTCTAAATATAAATAATATAAAATGTTACTAAAAAATGATTTAAACAATTTAAACATAGTTTAGTTTTAGCTAAATTAATATATAAATTAAAAATATATATTTTAAAACCTTACAATTTCAGAGAGCAGAAGAAGTAGTTCTTTTTGCAATGATAAAAAATAAATAAGTAAAAATAAAATAAAAAGCATTAATAAAATAAAACACTCCCAGATCCTCCCAGATATAAACTCCTATGTGAATGAGAGATGGGAGGGTGGAGTCAGACCAGATGAGCCTCTGTGTCACAGCATATAGACCGTTAACTCCTTTCCAGAGTGAATGTTTTTGTACTAAATTTATTTCAAAGCACAATCTTAAAAGTTCAAATATGATCTTTTAAAATTAAAAGGTTGTTTAAATCTGATCTTTAAAGATTTAATCAAAATCAAAATCAAATATTCTTCTTAGAAGTCTACAATATCAGGATAACATCTAATGCCGATGGTTTTATTTAATTTAACCTAAAGTATACTTTTTATCAAACAACACACATCTGCTCATGCATGACCGCGAAAATCACCATCAGGACTTCAAATATGGTGTCAAAGTTCAAAAATCGTCCATCATCAATTTGTTCCACCCGCAAATGAGCCACAGGTTAATAACCATAGATGTTTCAAAAATGCAAAGATCCAGTAACACTAATAGAGAGATACAACCCCGATCTGATGATAAGAGCAAATCATTAGTCTCAGTACTATGGTACGGTCTAAATCCTGACTGGAAATCCTCATAGATACTATTTCTTTCTAAAAAGGAACATAGTTGTAATGATACTGCCTTTTCAAGTATTTTTGACAGAAAAGTGAGATTTGAGATCGGCCTGTAATTGACTAATTCTCTAGGATCAAGTTGTGGTTTTTTAATAAGAGGTTTAATAATAGCCAGCTTAAAAGTTTTTGGTATGTATCCTAGTGATAAAGATGAATTTACGATATTAAGAAGAGAATCTATGACCTCTGGAAGTATCTCTTTAAATAGCTTAGTCGGTATAGGGTCTAACATACATGTTGTTGATTTTGACGATTTAACAAGTTTAGACAATTCTTCCTCTCTTAAAGCAGTAAATGAATTGAATTTTTCCTCAGGGACACTACAATGCACTGTCTGACGCAATACTGTAGTAGACGGTTGCATGGTTATAATTTTTTTTCTAATATTATCAATTTTGCAAGTAAAGAAGTTCATAAAGTCATTACTGCTGTGCTCTTTGGAAACATCAGAAGTTGAAGCTTTATTTCTTGTTAATTTAGCCACTGTATCAAATAAATACCTAGGGTTTTGTTTATTTTCTTCTAAAAGTTTTGAAAAATAGGCAGATCTAGCAGATTTTAAGGCCTTTCTGTACTCAATCATTCTCTCTCTCCACGAAATGTGAAATACTAAGCAAGCCAGAGGCTGCAGTGGCAAGGAACCAAAACTCCATCAGGTGACAGAATGGAGAAAAAACCTTGAGACAAACCAGGCTCATTTGGGTGCCAGTTGTAAACACAGTGTAATTATGATTCAAGCTGCATCAAGTCAGAAATCAGATTGGGATCCTGAATTCATGATCTTGAATTCATGTTTTTCATTTTACTGTCACACCTAGTTTTGGTTTTGTTTCATGTTCATGTTTCATGTTTTATTTTGAAGTTAGTCATGTCTCATTGTTATGTTCCCAGTTTGCCATGTGCTCCACTTTGCCATGTGTTTCCCTTGTTTGTCATGTTCCATTCATGTGATCCTGCCATGTGCTCCCCTTGTCATTGGTTTGATTGTGCACATGTGTCCCTTGTTTTCTCATTAGTCCTTGTATATTTTAGCCCTCATGTTTGCCTTGTTCTTTGTCAAGTATTGTCCCTGTAACCATGGTTGGTGAGCTCCAAGTCAAATCTTTCTTTGTTTTTGTATTTTAAGTTTGTTAACTTAAATAAAACTGCACATTGGGTTCTTCAAGCTCACCTTCAGTGGATCAATGTTACAGAATACTTGACCTACAAAGATGAACCCAGCAGTTGCTCTACTGCGGTTGCGCCAGGGGAATTGTCCCCTGGAGGATTATGTGATGAAGTTCTGTGAACTTTCCTGCCGGGTTGAATTCAATGATGTGGTACTTAAAGACATGTTTCGACTTGGCCTATCTAATGCTGGACAATACCTCACACTGGAATTTAGCTCAGTACATTGACTTTTCACTTTTACTGAGTGGCTCATCATTTACTGTGGGTTTTGCAGACAGGGAGCCCTGCAATCCAACAGTACCCACCACACCAGAGTCTCTCCACAGCCCGACCATCATGTCTGGAGTTATCAAAGCCATGCCCGCCCAGCCAGAGCCTGTTCACGTCATGCCAGCCAGGTCAGTGCCTGTTCACATCATGTCAGCCAGGTCAGTGCCTGTTCACATCATGTCTACCAAGCCAGAGTCTCTTCACGTCATGCCTGCCAAGTCTGAGTATCTTCACGTCAGGCATGCCAAGCCTGAAGCTGTTCACGTCATGCTCCACAATCCGACAGTGCCTGCCATGCCTGAGTCTCATCACGTCATGCCTGCCAGGCCAGAGACTGTTCACATCATGTCTGCAAAGCCTGAGACCGTTCACATCATGCCTGCCCAGCCAGAGACTGTTCACTTCATACCTGCCAAGCCTGAGCCTCTTCACATCACGGCTGCCAAGCCTGAGCTTCTTCACGTCAGGGCCGCCATGCCTGAGCCCTCAGCCAAGATGGCTGCCATGCCTGAGCCATCAACCAAGATGGCTGCCAAACCTGAGCCATCAACTGTCACGGCCACCATGCCAGAGCCTCCAGCCATCATTGCTGTCACGCCAGAGCTTCTTTACATCATACCTGCCACGGCAGAGTCTTCAGCTGTTATGGTCGCCTCACCAAAGCCCCCTCACATCACGTCTGTCCAAGTTTCCCCTAGAGATTTTTTTTTTTTGAGGGGGGCTAGGTATAGGTCCACCACTGCTTCATGGCCCAGGTCCACCCATGCTCCACTGCCCAGGTCTGCCCATGCTCCACGAGCCTTGGTATTTGGTATTGTTTCATGTTCATGTTTCATGGTTTATTTTTAAGTTTAGCCATGTTTCATTGTTATGTTATGTATATTTAACCACTCATGTTTGCCTTGTTCTTTGTCAAGTATTGTCTCTGTAACCACAGTTGATGAGTTCCATGTTTTGTGTCAAGTCAAGTCTTTCTTTGTTTTGTATTTTTTGTTTGTTAACTTAAATAAAACACATGGGTTCTTCAGCAACTTGCCTCCAGTGGATCTATTACATTTACAAAATGCCACATGACCAGTTTTAATTACAGTTTGCCCTTAACCCTTTAAGACCTAAAGAGAGCGCCGGCGCTCCTGTTTGTGTGTCTCTGTTTAAGAGACAATAAAAACTGAACCCATATAGGTAGCACAATAATTCTTTTTGCATACAAAATCAGAGACTTTACACGTTCAGATCAAACCTCCAACATGCTCCTGTTGCGATGTTTTCACCCTCTAATGAGTCTGAGTAATATGCGTTTACAACAAAAACAACACAGCTGCTAACTGAATACAAATATGTAGATTTCACATGCTCATAACTTCATGAAAAATTGCATAAAAAATTAATAGAAAATGGCACATAGTTATTTAAAGCAGATTCTCACGATTAAAATGAACCCAAAATCACAAGATATTTCTCATGTAACATACTTAGCTAAAAAACAAACGTTCAGCTTGGCACAGCAGTTTTGCAAGTATCGTACATTTGAACACTAAACAGCGATTTAGTATTAATTTGTAAACCACCAGTGTCAGCCAAGGTGTTTTATTACGGAGGAAACTGATGATTCTTTTCCAGATTGTCCTTGACTTTTAATCTGAGTAATCTCAGATTAGCAGTGCATACAAATGGTGCCAGAATAAACTAACCTGATCTTGGGCGAAGAAAACCCTTAAAAAAACCCTTCAGCTTAAATGCATAAGTCTTTTCCTGACAAAGTAATCTTAGATTAAGCAGCATAAATTTACCTGTGTGACGAAGAATCTCACTACAACGTTTGTAATGGTGTTCTGGGCGATGCTCCTCAGTTACCGATTAATAAGGCCTAATCATTATTCGTTATGCCATCATATTCATATCAATGCGTGGAACTGCTCATATGAAACAGTCGTGTCGAATTTGTGGTGTAAATTCTAGCCTAGCTAACTAGTAACAGATTGTCCTTGACTTTTTCCCATAGCTCTATTTCCGGTCCCACTTCTGGTTCTACTCTATCATTGCTCATTTTTACCTACGTATGTGTGTGACTTGCGTGTATGTTATGTGTTTGTTAGTTTAGTTATGTGTTTGTGAGTTAGTTAATAAAGATTGTGCACAATAGATGTTTGGTTCTGACTCCATCTGCTAGTAAATTGCCTCTTAAATGATTTAGATCTTGACTACATGCTCTGAGTAGTACTGTACAATAAAAAAAATTTGTTTTTCCATAACCTGGAAATGAACATTTCACCTTTTTGGGCAGCACAGCCTGCCCTCACACAATGCCATTCATGTGACCTGACACAGAAGGCCTGTAACACACAAGTCCCCTCAGAAGTGGTTCTTAAGACACCAGTGACTTTGAACTGCAAACACAATGCCTTCCACATAACTTCTACAAAGGTTCCTAGTCAGCATAGGTAATGAGGCTATTAAAGTAGGTGAAAACATGTGTTCGCAGAAAAGCAGGAGTCTGCATTAGTAAATATATGAATTTCACTGATTGAAAGAAAACCTTTAATGAATGTGTAAGCCTCAAATGCCCATGACAGTCTATGACTATGCACGGATATGTTGAAACATGCAGATATTTGATATACACTGTTTGACTTGGCATGGCAGTGTATTGGTTTCCATGACAACAACTTGTCAAAGAAAACGCTAACCCCAGATAGCACATACGTCACCATGACACCAGATAGAGCCGGTTATGCTAGCGCGGCCTCGCGCCATTCGCTTAAACCACCATCCACTTGAAAGTGGGCCTTTGATAATTCCGACACAAAATTTGATACGATGTTCGATTCGCATGCAGATCACTAGTGGCTGGCTTGTTAGATGCAGATAAAACAAGAGCTTGAATTGACATTTCTGCTGTAACCGAAAGAGCCTTAACACATCTTAACATGTGTCAAATGGTATCAGTAAAGTTAATCTGATTTTAGTGAAGAAACCTTAGTCTCAGTATTAAAGCATAAGTCTGTTTTGAAGAGGGACTCTCAGCTCAGCGGCATGTAAACTGTACCAGAATTGATTATTCTGTTTTTGTTGAAGAAATACCAATTGCGGTATTGCTTAACTTGTTTCTGATGAGCAAATCTCAGTACAGTGTTATATAAATGTAGTTTTGGGTGATGCTCCCCTTTCTACAGTGTAACGGCCTAAGAAAAAAAAAAGATAGCTAGATTGATGTCATTCATCTAAACTTTGGCTGCATCTACAAGCATAAGCTACCTGTTGACCAAAACTGTGTTTCACTCACTGAAAGGAACATCAGTATTCATGCACAAGATGGACGTAACTATGTATTCTTAAACAAGCTTTGACTTACAGCAAAACTGTGTAATTACTCTTTAAACAAGTACAAGAAGTTGTTTAAAGTAGAGAGAAGTGTTTACATGAGTAAAATTTGCAAATGCCAAAACATACTGGCATTTTACTGAATGTAATATCAAGTTTTTGAAAATATGAAAGTATAAGCTCCACATTTTAACTCTATACGTAACCCGTTTGAAATGAGCAGACAGTCTTCATGAACTGTTAGAGTAGCTCTGATGTGCATTGGTTCCCAACTCATCACCTTGTGATGTCATATTGTAAACAAACCAAGCTAGGTGGCTAAGCTAACCCCACCTAGCGGCCCTTCCGCTCAGGCTAAGCTAACTAATAACTTCTACAGTTAACGGTTCGTATTATTTACTTGAAGCCTTTAACTACAGCTTGTATGTATGCAGTGAAGTGATCTAAACCAATTTCCTTTAATCACATTCCTGGTTTTCTGATTTTTCTCTTTCCTTCCTTTCCACTTAGGTGCATTTCTCCCTGAACGCTGTTCAGCTAAATCTGCAGTTACTAGGGTAATTAAGTCATAATTAAATTGAATTATATGTAAACTGTTTAGCTATAGAAGAATTCTAGGATTTATTGAGATTTTTTCAATAGCACGTTGATTAAACTTCAGGGAAGGACACACACATGGTGTTGTTCTGAACCTGCTGCAGCTGTGACCAACTATAGAGTGATCTCCAAAGCTAATCTAATTGTTAATCACGAGTGCTATTGACTATTCCCAATACCAGGTCATTCTGCTGTTTCAATCACTTTAAATCTTTTTATTGATTTTAATCATAATAGCAGTCGGTTATTCGTTTTTACTAGTATTATTTCTTTCATCTATTTGATTTATTTACATTTTCCTTTTTGTTCTCGTGTGGTTTAATTTCCCAATAGAACCACAAGTAACTAGACATACTTTCCCTCTTGATTTTGTTTATTTACAACAGTTGTTTCAATTTTATGAGCCAGTTCCAAAAGTAATTTAAACGATTGCTGTGGCCTAATTCTGAGCACCACTAATAAACCCAATCTAATAGGAAAGCGCTCCTCTTCCTTTTTCTTTCTCTTTTCCACTGTTCAGAGATCAATCCTGTTGTGAGCCATCAGTAAGTTCTGAGAAATAATTTGACCATAAGATCCACCTTAAGTCATTTAATAAACCTAGCTGCCCACTGTGCCTTCAGCTCCAAATTCTGTTTGATCTTGCATTAGTCTCTTGCCCTTACTCTCACCACAAGTGTGCCAAAATGTTGCAGAATGCTCAGCCTAACTGCCCAGATGGCAGACCAAAGGACTGGCTAGGTGTCGTAAGGAACACCCTCCTAACCAGGGCTGCTGATCACTTGCAGCACCAGAGCCAACAGCAACTGGACAACGATGGAAGAGAAGTAAAGGCAGATGACTCAAACCAGAGGTATGAACCTGGAAATGAACATTTCTTAGTCTTAATAAACAATTAACACTGAGTGTTCACTGGACGAACAGGTTAATTGATTTAATATTAAATCTAATGTAGCTACATCAAGTTAATCTGATTAACTGATTCACATATTCATAATTTATCATAATTAATAATCATAATGAGTTATGAATAATTATTAATATTTCCCCTTTGAGTTAATTCGCTATACACTTTACACATGTCTCAAATCAAGGCATTTTTCCATAACACTAGGTTGTCACCCAGCAAACACACTGTTTTGTTTTGTAAAATTTCTTCTTACAAAAGAAGAATGATGCTCCTACTGTTTAGAATTCCTTGAAGTACATTACATGGTCCATGTTTATATTCAGTACAAAATTATTTCTATGTTTCCCCATTTTGTATAAATGGTAATGAAATTGAAAGACTAACACAAAAAGTGTCCTAAGTATTGAGAAACTGGTCCTATAGCGATTGTAGGTTGCTCGGGATCATACAGATCACCAGTGAGAAAACAGAGTCTCATAAGTAACTGACTGAATCCTGTTATAAAACTGCATGTTGTTACATTACACAAAACAATGTAAAATTAAAAATTATACTTTTTATATTTATTCTTGGTTTATGAGGCTAAAATCATTTTCCAAAATTAGTTTTCTACATCTGACCTTTAACCTTTTTCTTTAGGGTGCCATCATTTTGGAAAATTGTCTGAAACATCATACACATTCAAATGCATTTTCACTATCTGAAAAGTACTGAAAAGGTCTTAGTGTTTCAAAAAAACATTAAAAAGCATTATTAACATTCCATTTCATCTTGTGCTACTATATTTAATTTGGAACTCACATGTGAAAATGTCATAAACTTAAGAAAAAAAATTCAGATGCAACTTCGCTGCCTGGAAAGTAGTGAAACCATGTCTTAGTGTTTCAAAAAAACATTTAAAAAAATCTTTAACATTGTTTCTTTCTTGGAATTCCAAATCAATGATTGTAGTACAAGTAAAACTCAACAAGACTCTTCTTTTTCAGTGTAGCCCACACTTCCAGACATTTTCCACAACTCGATTTTGACCTGTTTTAGTCATCATTTTGGAGCATCCCTGCTTGTCAGTGTAGTGAGGCCAATAGGCAGTGGCATCTTTCCTATTATACTGACTGCCAGTAATGAACAATAGTGCAGTTACACAGAAAATATGTATCCCCTAAAAGGACTTTGTCATCTATGCATAATGCACAGATTTTTTGGTCTTTGAGTTATTGATTTTATAAAATGTGCAAAAATGTCAAGCACATGGCACATAAATTTTAATTTTATTGGCTGAAGGGGATGTCATATGATAATACTGTTTTTTTTTTGTTTGTTTGTTTTTTGGTTGAATATTATTATTGTATTTTAAATGCAATTTTCTCTGTATCATTTATAAATGATGATACACCATAAAGGGATTGGGTCTTATTCAGCAACTGATCAATTTTTAACTGACTGATTTGTAGTTTCCCACCAGTAACAACTGTGATCAAGAATAATTCTCATGCTTCCACTAACTTTATGTCTGCTCACTTTGCTTTGAACAATGTGGTAGTAATCAGTTTGTGAAAATATTTCTCATCATGTTGAAATATCTGCTTATAAAGCTTTTATAAAACTATAAAACTATTTATGATTAATACTGCCTTTGCATTCAACAAATGAATATTTAGCTTGATGGTTCAGGGGAAAAAATACTCTGACATGACAAAAATGACACTCATTTTTTTAATCTGAAATTTTATTAAAGTAACTATTTTATATCTGATGGGATAAGTATAGAAACACACTTTTCAAAATTTTACATTTTTGCAAAACAGATTTGAGCAGTTAAAATGCAAATGACTGAATACAGGGTCCTATAAAACTCCTAAAGCATATGGCTACTTCTAAAAATATGAAATATATTTCCACTTTTATCCACAAAGGAAAACTATACACATATCCCTTATATTGGCCAAAGAGTGAAGGAAAGAATGAAAAGAAATGCAAATATATTCTTATTCAGTGTCCATCATTTGGACAGATTCATCCACAACATCCAGTGTTAATGGAATCACTGTTTTTGTGAGCACAGCAGTAGTGCCTGGCTTGTATCTGTACGTTCCCTCCCTGGTGCATTAGAAGAAAGAGAGAAAATGTTTTAAGATATTTTATGAATAAACATGTACAGTTAGGTTATTAAAAGAGAGTTGATCAGGAAGAGAGTTGATTGGGGGTATATTGCAGAAAGCAGGTTATGCATAAATTTACATAGTATTGTAAATAGATGGCTTTAACATTTGGTTTCCAAAAACTGAGGTAACCTTTAGGGTACCTGTAACACACACTTCCCCACACTTGGTTTCGGGGTAACCCTGCTTTCTGGAATCCTCCAGGACAATGTGTGTATTTAAAAATTATAATTTAAAAATTATAAATAATTAGATAATGTTACTGCAATCTTCCACATTACACTCGTCTATGCATCTTACCTCAATCCTTTCTGAACAGGCTGGTCATATCCTCTCAGATAATCCACAGCTTTCTCTGTGATCACACATAGGTCTACATTGCTGCCGGAACCCAGATCACAGAAGATGCCTGCAGTGATGGCATCTCTCACCAGCTGCTTTCCTTCCTCCAGCTTTTCATTCCCAACAGTTTATGTAGGTGTGGGTTTGACAATGTGTATTTGGGGAATGGGATTCAACAAAAAAGATCACATTGAGGGTAAGAAGCAAAGAATAAAAACAAATAAATTTTTTTGCAGATTGTAATAGAGAACGAGAACAAAATTCCTCAAAAATTGTTCTAAAACAGGATGTAACAGTTGGATGTACAGTATTTTTTGTAAAAAAACGAAATATTTTGATTTATTTTACAATATGTTGATTATACATATGCCGTGAATCAATAGTTTCATATTGTACTGTTCTGTTATTTACAATTATTCAATGGATTGTAGTTTATTTCCACCTTTTATTCCAAGTTGTTCTTTTACCTTTGTCTTCTTTTGTCAGTGAATGTTACATTGAACACTCAAATTTGGTAAAAGGAAGCTCAAGTATGCTTGCTTGACATGCGAGAACCATTGAGGTTCATTCTTGTGTGCCACGCCAGCATGTTTGCACTTCCGTAGGAACCACTGAGGTTTATTCTCGGGCGACAAGCAAGTTTTTGGGTAAAGTACCCCTTTAATGGGCCCTCAGGTGTCCCTAGACCCCTAGTTAAAACAAATGCAACTACAATAACAGCAAATATTCAATACCATGTTGGAAAATATCAATAAGAATGTCTAAAAACAGTTGTCTAACCTCCATGTTTGGCTTGTAACGATCTTCAAAAACAGAAATGGCAGCAGCTGCTCCAGACCCTGAAATATATAGTTTTCATAAACAAGTGCAGGTGGCAAAAAAAAAAAAATTGTAAAGATCGGGGGCCTCGTTTATAAAACATGTGCATGTACAGATTTGATCTTAGAGTGTGCATGCGTTAAAATCCACGCCAACGTTCATATTTTAAAAACGGTCTTTGACATAATGTACGCACTTTCCTTATGGCAGAGAGTCGGAGTACTGCAGGTATTTAGAAATCTAAGCAATTCTTGTCGCTTGCCATTCTCAAGTAAAAGATTTGGACGTTGACTGGTGCTCTGTTAATGACATTAATTATTAGGCAGCGTTTACAAAGCGGAGATCGGAAACCATTCAGCTGCTCACAATTTCAAGATCATTTGCAGATAAATTTAACTTCTGAAAGAGAGGCGTACGCACATTTTTTTCTCATTGTAGGCATTGTGTACATTTGTTCTCTGAATCACACATACGCACATTTGAGAAATGATTGTAAGATCAAATGTTGGATGGTTTCTACGCAACATTTTATAAATGAGGCCACAGCATTCTGATTGTGTTAATTCAAAGAAAGGGGGTAAAGTACCCATGGTAAGGAAAGGAAGCTTATCATAGGAACCATGAGGGTAGATGCTATAGAGTTGTGGGCCGTTAATATCCACACCTCCCACAATTAGAGAAGAACCAATGTGCCCCTGATACCTACAAAAAATGGGAAACAATCTAAATAGATAAGATAAATAGTCCTTTAAGATAAACTAATATTGTCAGTTAACTAGTGAGCAATATCCTAAATACAGATTGATGTATTGACATATCAGTCATTTTGGCATGATCACTTGAATCAAATTGAACAACTTTATGACACTCTTTCACCTAAACAGCATCTGTTTAAGCTGTCGGGTCACCATGGCCACAAGAGGAGGTCGTCCTGTGCTCAGCGAATGCAGTTCCACATTTGATGACATCATCTGAGTAGTGACCTCAGCATCAGCTGCAACACCTGCACCACAGCAGCTATTGTGGTAAGAAAGAAATAAAAATAAAAACAGGCACTATAAAATTTAGTTTAGACAGAGATTTGAACTATGATGATGAGCAACCAAAAGATTTACTCACTAGATTTTGGGAGCTATGTAGTGGATTTTCATGCAGTTTTTATCAGCTACAACCATATCATCCGTGGCTCTGGTGTCTGCACCTAAAATCACTCCATCCTCAAATAAAATTCATTTTATTATTTTTTTATAATTAAATATTATATACCATTATATTAATTATGCTATATATAGCTATGTTTATTTGCAATTAGTTGAATTACAATAAAGACTTAATTACTGATTAAGTAATTTATAATTTAACTACATAAATCGTGCTTTGCGGTGTCAAAACTTACTTTGAATATCAAGCCAGCAATGGTGGTGCCAGTCTTCCTGGCGTTTGGAGCACTGTAACCCTTCTCTGATAAGTTTACTTCCAGAACAGCATTTCTATGAATGAAACAAAATACAATACAGTTAAAATACATGGGATTATTAAGGTACTTTTTGTTACTACTACGTTTGTATGTTTAGGAGTAGGCCTAGGCCATGTTTACTCATTCATGTGTCAAAACACTTTAACGAAGCCATAACGTATTCAACACATCACAGTATGTATATTAGCGCTTAGCAATCATTGTAAATTGCATTTTATGTCTTGATCATATTATTTATTGTTTACGTCTTGATCATGTTGTTATAGATGTCTCACCTGCGTGTGTTCTCAAAAGAGAATCCGCCAGTCGGCGTCTTTGTCGATGTGTGTAGCATCTTTCACCTGCACACTGTATGATATCTAAAGTTATAGCTCTAACAATCAGCCTTGGGTAAAGCTCTTTCTGATTACCGCTTTTGAATTTTTACTCGCCTCAGCTTTACACAAAGAGTCGGTGCGTCAGCACTTTTAACGCCCCAAACTGCACAAGATGCTTCTTTCACTTTCACTTCTGAGACATGATCGCTTCTCTAGGCCATTCAGTCGAATGTTAGGCCTATTTTAAGCGAACGGTTAGGGGTTATTTGTGCACAAAAATCGGTCTATTTTCTTATACATTGTAAAAGTGTTTTTCTACATTAGCTAGTTTTATTTAATTATTTAGCTATTTAATCTGACTAATTTAAGATGGAAAAAAAATAGGTTACACCTATAAAAGCAATTTATGAGTAAGATCAAGTAAAAAATAAACCCTTAATTAAACCGTTTTCCTAGGGAAAAACACACACACTCACACACACACACACACACACACACACACATATATATATATATATATATATATATATATATATATACCCTGATATTTTGATTAGAATAACGAGGCACAAACCTGTTCAGTCGCGTTTGCTCCCATTTATTTATGCTCACAGTGGTTCACTACACATCATACAAACCTTTAGTCCAGTAAGTAAGAAATGTTAAAGATCGAGGACTGTTTGGCTTAAAATATGTTCAATTGGTCAAATATAGACTACTGTATGGTTGATGAAACATCAGGAGTCAATATATATATATGAAGTGTTCAAGATTGAGGACTCTTTGCTGATTTTCTATCGGAGTTAGTACTAGCAGCAGATAAAGTACTTGTTGTTGGTGACTTTAATATCCATGTAGATAATGAAAAAGACTCATTGGGATTGGCATTTGCAGATATTCTAAACTCTATTAGTGTTAGACAACACGTGTCAGGACCCACTCATTGTCGTAACCATACCTTAGATCTAATATTGTCATATGGAATTGATATTGATGCCGTTGAAATTCTGCAGCAGAGTGACGACATCTCAGATCATTACCTAGTCTCGTGTATACTACATTTAGTCAAAACAGCTAAACTGCCTCCCTGCCATAAATTTGGTAGAACCATCACTTCTACCACTAAAGAACGCTTTATAAATAATCTTCCTGATCAGTTTCATCGCCTTAGCATACCAGACAGCTTAGAAGACCTCGATGTTGCAACGGAAACTATTGCCTCTGTCTTTTCAAGCACATTAGACTCAGTTGCTCCTTTGCGTTTAAAAAAGATTAAGGAAATTAATCCAACTCCGTGGTACAACGAGCACACTCAGGCCCTAAAGGTAGCAGCCAGAAAAATGGAACGCAGCTGGAAGAAAACAAAACTAGAAGTATTTCGCATTTCGTGGAGAGAGAGAATGATTGAGTACAGAAAGGCCTTAAAATTTGCTAGATCTGCCTATTTTTCAAAACTTTTAGAAGAAAATAAACAAAACCCTAGGTATTTATTTGATACAGTGGCTAAATTAACAAGAAATAAAGCTTCAACTTCTGATGTTCCCAAAGAGCACAGCAGTAATGACTTTATGAACTTCTTTACTTGCAAGATTGATAATATTAGAAAAAAAATTATAACCACGCAACCGTCTACTACAGTATTGCATCAGACGGTGCATTGTAGTATCCCTGAGGAAAAATTCAATTCATTTACTCCTTTAAGAGAGGAAGAATTGTCTAAACTTGTTAAATCGTCAAAATCGACAACATGTATGTTAGACCCTATACCGACTAAGCTATTGAAAGAGATGCTTCCAGAGGTCATAGATTCATCTTTATCACTAGGATACGTACCAAAAACTTTTAAGCTGGCTATTATTAAACCTCTTATTAAAAAACCACAACTTGATCCTAGAGAATTAGTCAATTACAGGCCAATCTCAAATCTCACTTTTCTGTCAAAAATACTTGAAAAGGCAGTATCATCACAACTATGTTCCTTTTTAGAAAGAAATAGTATCTATGAGGATTTCCAGTCAGGATTTAGACCATACCATAGTACTGAAACTGCTCTCATTAGAGTTACTAATGATTTGCTCTTATCATCAGATCATGGTTGTATCTCTCTATTAGTGTTACTGGATCTTAGTGCTGCATTTGACACTATTGATCACAATATTCTTTTAAATAGACTCAAATTATGTTGGCATTAGTGGAATTGCATTGTCATGGTTCAAATCATACTTATCTGACCGTTATCAGTTTGTAGAAGTAAATGAAGAGAGGTCATATCGATCACAAGTTGAATATGGAGTACCGGTACTAGGCTCGGTACTAGGACCATTGCTTTTCATTCTGTACATGCTACCCTTAGGAGATATCATCAGGAAGCATGGCGTTAGTTTTCACTGTTACGCTGATGATACTCAGCTCTATATTTCTTCGCGCCCTGACGAAACTTACCAATTCACAAAATTAACGGAATGCATAGCTGATATAAAAAATTGGATGACCAGTAATTTCCTACTACTAAATTCAGAAAAAACAGATATTCTAATTTTTGGACCAAAAACTTCCTCACGTAATAACCTAGAATACTGTCTAACACTTGATGGCTGCTCTGTTAAGTCTTCGTCGTCAGTTAGGAACCTGGGTGTGCTCTTTGATACCAATCTTTCATTTGAAGACCATGTTTCTAGCATCTGTAAAACCGCATTCTTCCATCTTAAAAATATATCTAAATTACGACATATGCTCTCGATGACAAATGCGGAACAGTTAGTTCATGCGTTCATGACCTCAAGGCTAGATTACTGTAACGCTCTCCTAGGTGGTTGTTCTGCTCGCCTGGTAAATAAACTACAGCTCGTACAAAATGCAGCAGCTAGAGTTCTTACTAGAACTAGGAAGTATGACCATATTAGCCCGGTTCTGTCAACACTGCATTGGCTTCCTGTTAAACATCGTATAGATTTTAAAATCTTGCTAATTACCTACAAAGCACTAAATGGTTTAGCTCCCCAGTACCTGAGCGAGCTATTAATGCATTATAGTCCTTTGTGTCTATTACGATCTCAGAATTCAGGCCAGCTGATAATACCTAGAATATCAAAATCAACTGCAGGTGGTAGATCCTTCTCCTATTTGGCACCTAAACTCTGGAACAATCTTCCTAGCATTGTTCGGAAAGCAGACACACTCTGTCAGTTTAAATCTAAACTAAAAACACATCTCTTTAACCTGGCATACACATAACACATTATCAATTTATTTTTTATTATTATTAGGCTGCATAAATTAGGTCAGCCGGAACCGGGAACACTTCCAATAACACCAGATGTACTCGTTACATCACAAGAAGAATGGCATCTACGCTAATATTAGTCTTTCTGTTTATCCCGAGGTTTACCGTAGTCAACCGGATCCGGGCCGCATCCAGGTGACACCAATGACCTGCGCCTTGACACAACCACAACGCAGCCCTGAAGTATCAGCAGAGATTGAGTCAACTAGATCATCCACTGTGAAGGCCTCATCAACATGACAACCACTGGCGCATCTCCTCAACAACCGTCCATACCGGTGTAATGAATACGATCCTCAACTGGATGGAACTGAATTAAATACTTTGAATGTTGCGATCCTATCTGACTTATGATAGCAACCTGAGTCGTAACAAAGCACTTTTTGCCAGAGGAGAACTGGCCCCCCGACTAAGCCTGGTTTCTCCCAAGGTTTTTTTCTCCATTTTAACACCTGTTTGCCACCTGATGTCACCTGTTGGAGTTTGGGTTCCTTGCCGCTGTCGCCTTTGGCTTGCTTAGTTGGGGACACTTGACAATTGATATTTGATATTCAACAGTGCTTTGATCTACCTGCATTGACACTATTCCTTAAGAGCTGCTGTGCAGCCAAAATAATGTACCAGTTATCACTGTAAAGCTGCTTTGACACAATCTACATTGTAAAAAGCGCTATATAAATAAAGGTGACTTGACTTGACTTGACTTGACTCTTTGGGCTATAAAACGTTCAGCAGGTCAAATATGGTCTACTGTCTGGCTGATGTAATAACAAAAGGAATCAAAAAGTTTGTATGGAAAGTTAAAATTGAAAGACTCTTTGGCCAGCAATATATTCAGTAGGTCAAATATGGACTACTGTATCATTGATGAAGCATCAAAAGAAGTCAATGAGTATAAATAAAATGTTCAATATCGAGGACTCATTGGCCTGAATATGTTAAAAAAAAATAAACTACTGTAAGGTTGATAAAACATCAAAAGGAGTCAAAGAGTGTATGAAATGTTCAATATATATGTTTGAGCTTCTTTGCAGAGTAATGCCAAAGAAAGAACATGTTATGTAAACGTTTCTGTTTCGAGTTAGAATACTTTGGCTCTTGTTTGCAATATTCTATTCATAGCATATTCTATGTTTTCTCTTTTATTTTTTCAAGAGAGTAAGTTATTGCTTGTAAACAATACTATATTGAAAGATAGTTTGCAGGTAGTCAAAATGTATTTGGCAAGAGTAGTTAGTGCATATTATCTTTGTTATAAATGAAAGAAGTTCCTTAGTTAATATATGAAGCATTGCTTAAGGAGGACGCACTTGGTGATAATGTTTCTTACAGTTAGCGCTAATTTGCAATGCAATTAATATTGTGCAGTGGCACAAAGCATATCTTATTTGTTTTACCCTTTCTAGAATATTCAGTGCATTGCAATGAAAGCAAGCACACCTTCTATTTTGATACTTCTTTTCTTAGCTGGAATAAATTGTTGAATGTAGTGAAATAAAAGAGCTGCTTAGCAAGAATATTTTGCAAGTAGGGGTGTACGGATAACCTCATGCCATGATTCGATACATATCACAATTCTGATCTCACCATACAATATTATTGCAATACCCAAAGACATTATGGCAAAAGGTTAACAAAAAATGTGCTGTTAATTAAATGCAAAATTTGGTATTACATTGGGGGTGGAAATTAATAGGATTAGACTTGGTGCTGGTAACCCAATGCATAGGACAATGGTGACACCAGAAAAAAATATTCATGATTCTGAAGCTGAAAATACAGATTTTAGACAAATATGCTTGAAATCTGTAACTGACTAAATATATTTAAAGTAATGTAGGCCACTATTTTCTGGTAACATGAGGCATTTGGCATTATCAGAACCCACAAATATTCCCACATTGCATTATTTATTATACATTATATTCAACATTATATATAGTAGTCATTTTCATTTTGGGTGAACTATACACAATACATATTGTCACTATCCACGATACATATTGTTTACACATAGCTTTTTTGTATTGCGATATATTGTGACAATATAGTGGTACACTGCTATTTGCAAGTGAAGATAAAGCTTGTTTGCAATGCATTTGCTAGAAACGTGCTAGAGCTAATGTATTCTGCACACCTTATATTTTAATGCTTTAATTCACAGCTATATTATGTTGTTGAATGCAGTTAGTGCTTATGTGCAGAGCAATGTCAAAAGAAAGCATATGTTATGTAAACTCTTCTGTTTAAATCCAGAATAAACAGGTTCTTGTTTGCAATGAATGGATTTTTTGTTCTTGTAAGCAATGCAATTAAAAGAGCTTGCACTTATAGTGCTTGCAGTAAGTTAGTGCTAAGCAGAACCATGTTAATCCTTCTACGCAATGCAGTAAATGAAAGCAGATCTTGTGTTAAAGCTTCTATCACAGTGCTTATTAGTTAGTTTTTGTCTGCAATGCCATTGTTTCTTGCCATTGAATTAGTGAATCATTGAATTATTGACTATGTTAAATTGCTATGCAACAACATAAGTTGAAGCCGGATTTGTTAAAAATGTTTCTTGCAATTGAAATTAGTGCTTATTTGCAATGCAATAAGACACTTATCTGTTAGAGCTTATATGCACAGCAAGAATGTTACTTCTGTGCAATGCAATGAAAAAAGTATATCTTATTGTTAATCGTGAAAATTATTGTATGTAAAACAAGTGAGAACATTTGAGACTGTCTTGCAATTGAAGTTAGTGCTTTTTTGCAATGGAATAAGAACTTATCTTAGATAATATGCACAGCAAGAAAATGTTAGTGCTTGTACACAATGAAAGGACATAATGTTTTATTGCTTCTGTCACAGTGTGAATTTGATCTTGTATGCAATGTAACGAGTAGAGTTCACACTTACTAAAAAATGTTTCTTGCATGCAGTGGAAGTTTGTGCTAGTTTGCAATGCAAGAATATGTTACTGCTGTGTTGTATGCAGTGAAAGAAACCATATCCTATGTATTAACATCTATCACAGTGAAAATTAGTTAGTTCTTGTATGCAATGCAATGAGAGCTGCACACACACAAAAAAATTATAACATTGTTTCAAGCTGAAAAAATGCAAGGTAATAATTCACACAAAATATTTTTAACTTGTCACCATAAATTAGTAACTTCAGCTCCTTTTTTTAGATTGAACAGACTAAATATTTTTGAGATGTCATCATGTGAAATTATTCTGTACATTCAAAAATAGTTCATTTAATAAACATAATTAAATTAAGGACAACATTTTTACACAACTGGTTTAGCTCCATTCAACAAGCTAATTTCATACTCTCCTCACGTGTGAGTTACACACCCTTCCCTTGTGGGTCAAAATGACCCAAAGCATTAAAATGATATTACTCATTTTGTTTTGATCCAGGAAGCTTGTATTATTTTATTTTTATAATATTTTTTTTCTCTTTTTAATGCAATAAAAAGATTTTTGTGAGATTTTTTTATTTATTATTTTATTTACCTCTAAATTACTAGATTTTAACAATAATTATTTTTTAACAAAAAAAATAAGCACATTCTTTTACTTAAATACAAAATAACTCTGCAATACATGCAATATTCAATTAACAACAATGCATTGGGCGTCTCTGCCGACCTCTTGTGGAAAAAAAATATACTTAACATGGCATTTCATGACTACTGCCACTAGATGGCCTTAAAGCTCTAGATAGACCAAATTAATTGTTCCACTTGGTCCTAAATTCAGTCTATTATTTCTTTATGCATTTGGGTATGAATTTAGACATTACAAAGTCATTTTTTTGGAAACCTTTGAACTTTTTTAGGTTGTAATTTTTGTAAAGTTTTGTAGTCTATGGTCTATGAGCTTTTTAAGCTTTTTGTAGTCGATGTATTTTCTATGGAATAGAACGAATCTATGGAATCATTCCTTCATTTGAATGTGTTCTGGATTGTGCCAGATGTTTGTTTTTTAACATTGACAAAACATTATACCCTTTTACATTCTTATGGAGGTCAAAATTACCCATGAGGGAAGAATTTGGTAATATTTTTATTACAATCACAAAAATCCAGTAAAATCCAGTAATTTATTCTGTGTGTATTACAATTTTAAGTGTGACAAAAGTGACAAGGTCCATTCCAATGAATACTCAATTTCTAAAAATTAAAAGAAAATTCATTTCCGGTCAAAATGACCTGAGGAGAAAATGTTTTGTTAAACCAGCTTAATAGATTTAAATTTCTGTGTTAGATAACTAGTAAAAGTTCATTAGCATGATCCTCACATAAAAATGTCGATATTAAGGTGGTTTTTTTTAACCAGTGATTTTTATTTAGCATGACATTTAATGTATAAAATAAGCCTTTATAGAACTATTTCTCACAGCTCCGTTTGCATCTTGTATGCGGGTCATTGGATTCAGTAATATTTCAGTCCCGCAGACAATATTTGGTATGTACATTATAATGAATAAAAATAATTATTGCATTTTAATCATTTTTATCATAAAATAATGTCTTATGTCGGTTGTACACTATGCATTTTGTCATGTCCCTGAGGCACTTCACTGAATTTGTACTTAGAAAATATGCAGCAATGCACAATGTATATAATTTTTGGCTTATATATAATTTAATTTGTGAAAAAAATATTTGGCATTAAGGGCAGCCACATCAGCAGCAGAAAAGATTGTGTCATGCATGCAGATCTGTTGACCCAGAATGAAGGGCACAATATGAGAGAGAGACAAAATATAAATATTTTGTAAAAATATAAAATTGAAGGTAATGTCTCTCTTCAAACCTGTTACAGTCTTCAACCCCGTCACACTATTGTCAACTATTCTTTTGTAAAAAAAAAAAATAGGGAAGACGATTAAAAATGAAAGCATTTCTTGCTGATTACAGTTACTACCTGACATGTTAAGGACTAACACAATAAAATTGTGGTTTTAGTTAAAGTCTATGGCTATAAATGAAAACATTGCAAACTGTAATGTGTGTAGGAAGGCTATTTGCTACTGTGGCAATGTAAGTTTTCAAACAAGTGTTCATTTTCAAATAAGTGTTGGCTTTTAAGTTGAGCTAACTTAAAACAATATGGCAACTTGTCGCATTTAACTTTTTAAGTTAACTCAACTAATCCACTCCAGTTAAAATCAACTTAAATACTTTTGTTAATACTTAAATATTCTGTCTGAAGTCCTCTGATGAACTATTCAATCTCTCTATCTGATGCACTGGCAGTACTTGCATTTCTTTACACTGATTTAAAAGAGAAGAAAAAAAATTATATATATATATATATATATATATATATATATATATATATATAAATTTAGTGCAAACAAGTAATAATATTGCAAAATAATTATAATAATTGCAAAAAAGAATTTGTAACTAGTTAAAATGAAATACATTTTAAAAATAAAATGCTGTTTTTTTTTTGTTGTTTTTTTTCTTCTGTTATAACAGCTGTGCACTGAAATGTCTTGGAATTTGTTAATGATCTCATTTAAATTTGCCAGTCATTGCATAATTTTTTATTTATTTAAGTATTTACCTTGTTTAGATTTTTTTCTGAACTACCCATATCATTACTTTTTATATTTTGTGAATAAATATGAGTGACAAAATTTGTGTGTAGTATAAATTATTAGGCCTACATATGTTAATGTAGGCTTATGAAATGGAGGACAACCAGAGGTCTGCACTACAGGTAAGGTGAAATTGAGGGTATCTCTTACTATAGTTATAGTTGTTATATATAAATTAAAGCCATTTTAAAGGATAACACTGTAAAGAAAACATTTGAAGAAGCATATGAAGTACCATGTTGCAAGTACGTTTTTAAAACGTTGCAAGGAGACATTCAGACATGATAAAAAACGTTTCTGCAACGTTGTTTAAAAAACGTATTTATAACGTAAAAAAAAAACAACATCTGTCATATTAAATACGTCGGATTAAAACGTTATCACGTCCTTTTCACAACGTGAAAAAAAAAAACGTTTTACAACATATTGTGTTTGCTGGGAAGCGCCTGTCAGGAACACAAAAGTGAAGACGTAAAAATAAAAAGTAGGGATAAAGACGTTAAAATGAAGTATCCCTTACGAAATGGGCACTTATAAATAAGAATAAACAAAATACTGGAGATGATTGTTGTGTCGAAAGACCTAATCCAAGAAGTCTGTAGTGCAAGCGGTCTTCTGTGTGGGGGCAAAAAACGTAAAAAAAAAAATAAAAAAAACCTTTATTCTTTAGAGAAACCTTGAATCATTATTACCGAATTTGGTTGTGTTGGCTGGGGATATCTCTATATTCTATGGGCTCTTTATAAAACGGTTAGTTCCTGTCCTTGATTCTGATTGGTCAATAGCTGTGTTTTATTCACCATAAAACACGGCTATGATCACTTCACCCAACGGTTCTGTGTATTACTACACAACACCCTTAGCAACCACTCTTAGCATCGTAAACTGTTCTCAACTTAAATTGTTCACTGAAGCTATTATTTAGAAAAGTGTTGTAAGAAAGAGATAGAGTGAGCGAGTTTATTACCTGCATTCAGATTTAGCATTTTCCTTCAGGTCAGTCCTATGTTCATAATAAAAAATCTGTTTAAATGTCCACTGCAATCTTGTCCTTTTAACATTTAATGTGTTTTCCTGTGACTGACAGCGCTAGTCAAAGCATTTGTCAGCTGCATCTTGTTCCATGTTCACAACAATTCAGTATTTTCTATATAAAAGTCTTCACTACTGAGTGACTCACTCATAAAGACAGTCTTTGCCGCCATCTAATGGCGTAATAATGTAACTTCTGTTGCGGTTCATGGTCAGGGACTATTTTTTCCAGCGGAAAGAAGGCTCTTAGTGATTTTACTTCATGAAAGTTGCATTGATACATATTTTTTGGCTTTAATATTTGTATATTTGTATATTATTTTTTATATATTAAATACAGAGCCCACGTCTCTGGACCCGTCCGAGAGCGGAGAGGATTGTTGTCCAGTGTGGACGATCCACCACTGACTTCAGCACGAGCAGCTGGCATTCCGAGGCCTCCGCCAGCCGCTTCGCACTCAAGCCCACTGGCCACTTCGCACTCAGGCCCGCCGGTTGCTACATACTCACCAGTGTCTACGGACAAGATGGCCGCTTCGCCAGTGTCTACGGGCAAGATGGCCGCTTCGCCAGTGTCTACGGGCAAGATGGCTGCTTCGCCAGTGTCTACGGACAAGATGGTTCCAGTGACCGAGTTGTCTCAAGACTCCGTTCCAGTCAGTGAGCGGACTGCTCAAGAGCCCGCTCCGTTCCAGTCAGTGAGCGGACTGCTCAAGAGCCCGCTCCAGCCTGTGAGTCTGCTTCAGAGCCCGCTCCAGCCGTGAGTCCGCCCCAGAGGCCGCAGTAGGCCTGGAGGCCGCCCCAGAGGCCATTCTTGTGCCACCTAAGCTCCTTGCCCTGTTGGCGCCACCCAAGCTCCTTGCCCTGCCCGGGGCCACCCCAAGCTCCCTGCCCTGCCGGCACCACCCAAGCTCCTTGCCTACGAGCCCGCTTCAGACTCCACTCCGTGGCGCCTAAAGTTCCTGGACCTGCCCTGGAGACCCCCTTACCCGTCGTTACATCCAACCTCACCTGCCAGTAGGTCACTAGGACGCGCCTTTCGGGAGGGTGACATTCTGTCACGTTCCCAGTCATTCCCGGACTTCATTTTCCATAATCCTCCCTGGCCTTCACCTGCACTCACTTCACCAATCAGTAATCACCACACCCAGCTGTAGCACATTATCTGGACTATTTAAGCCATTCACATCCTGACCTACTTTGCGAGGTCTTGTTTACTACAGTTGCAATTCTGAGCGTTATTTATCTTGTCTGTCTGCCTGTTTCTGATCCTGTCTGTTGCCCGTGTACGATTCTCTGCTGCCTGCCCTTTGGACTATTTGCTCTGTTTTGGATTTACGATTGTTATCTGCCAGCCCATGACCCATAGTTCTTCGACTATGATTCTGCCTGCTCTCTGCCATACCTGTTTGCTGTTGTTCCACCATTGCCTGTTTGACTACGAGCTCTGTTTAATAAAGCTTGCCAATGGATCCTACCCTGAGTCCCGCTTTTGTTACAGTGTAGTCCATCTGGATGTTAATGAGTGTTATTTATAATGTAAGACTTGACTTTCCTGCTAAGACAAAAATTGAGAACAAGCATCCTGCAATAAAGCAATAAAGCTCATCTGGAGAGAAGATCTGTCCTCACACGTCTTCAGGATGCAACCCCCCCACCCCCCATACACACACAAACACACCCTCCTTTCTTTCCCCCTGACACAAGTCACTGAAAGTTCTTCAAGATGTATAAGGTATCTGGTGTCCTTTCATGTTTGGTATAATTTTAAATGTCTCAGTGCGATTGGTAAAAATGGTTTCAATTTCACAGCAGTCATTGGTATTACAAAGAAGATTGAAAACTAAGGGGAATTCTGCCCTCTTTTTGGGTGGTGTTGTGAAAACCCACTCCTCTACCCCCAAAACAGGTGTTGGTGTAATAAAAATGTACAGTCCTTTTGTTCTGGTGTTGGTATATAAGGTAAAGTGGGGGCCAGAAACCTGTAGCCAGAAACCCCCATGCAGTGATGGACAAGTGTCTTGAAAACACTAATCCACCACTATGTGTATATGCAATTGTTATTCCTAGAGTCATCTTTGAGCAACTGATGTTATGTATTTATGATTTCTGAATTGCCTTCTAATTGGTTATTTGTGTAATTGGCATGATACATTTTTACCTGACCAATAAAATATTATATTTGGTTTATTCTGTATTATTCTTAATTCATTATTTCTAGTAGATTAAAGTGAAGGTATTACCTCAAATCTGTGTTCAGGACTGATCATACGGAAGGTTTAATAGATGGAGCATGGGGCACGTCAATTAAGTCCATCTCGATTTCTGACTATTGCTGCCTTAAATAAGTTGCAGTTTTCGTAAATATATAAAAACTATGCTTTTTGTTACGAGTAAGCAGAGCGCGACCGACTTAAAGGTAGATATTTACACTGCATCCAATGTTTAAGGTCAGAACTGACGAGTTTGTGTCCGGGAAGAGCACTCAGTCGGCCGACGTGACTTTTCTAAAGCAATACCGGGACTGCAGTGAACGAATAATTGAAGATATAAGATAATCAGAATAATCAAAAATCTAAATTAATGCATAACCAATGATTAATTTCTAATTGGAAACACAACCTAAGAGTAATCATCATTTGAAATTGGAGTCAGATTAAACAAGTGAAATTAAGTGAACTTTACAGGGGCGCTGAAAAGACATGAAAGATGGGTTTTAGACATCACCAGAGTTATTTTTGGGAACAAAAATGGTTATTATTACTATTATTATTATTATTATTATTTTTACTAACAACACATACAACCATGATAGGCAAGCAATAATCTCAGACAGCTTGTCTAAGATTATTTCTATGAGTAAGTAACCAGTTGTAAAGCACTGCTCACTCGACGCATCTGTTTCAGCACTTCAACAGCCGCACCACTGCGTTCACGATAAGGTGCATGAGCGCCAGGCGTGTTATCTGGTTTTATCACTGATGGATGCCCATATTCTTCAGGAACATTGATATTTCTCTGTTCATGCTGTACTTCATCTGCCAGTATATGCCTCGCTTCTTATAGCACTGGTGCCACCGTTTCCAACACCTGGCCCACCTTGATGCAATGATTGGCAGTGCAGGGACAGGATTGGTTCGGAATGCATTTTCAATTCCTTTTTGAATTTTGCTATATTCATTGCGGGGCATTTAATGAAAATGCAATCGCAAATGTCTTAACTGTGAGTGTAAATAAAATTAAGGACAAAGAGTTCTTGATCTTGAACATTTTATATATTCTCTTTGACGCCTATTGATGTTTCATCAACCATACAGTAATCCATATTTGACCTACTTATATCTTATATATATTTCTGGCCAAAGAGTCTTCAAATTTTAACTTTCCATACATGCCTTTTGACTTCTTTTGAGGTTACATTATAGACAGTAGTCTATATCTAAGCCATTGAACATTGCATAGGCTACATACTCATTAGCAGAGTGTTCAAGCCCAGAATTCTCGGCACGGTTGTCTAACCATGCTGAATCATGCTGAATCATGCTGAATCATGCTGGTAGAATCCGTGAAGTGATGTTGCCACGCAGGGTTGGACACTTGTCTGTTGCCTGGCTACCAGTTTCTCCGTAGCTGGATAAGTGCTCTGTTTGAGCAAAGTAAACACAAATTAATAATAAAATTAATAGAAATATCTAATCATCCGGCACGGAATAGAACGGTTACACAATGAGAACCATTCGGCCCGATGGTGGAAAAGTGGCTATTGACTCCTTTTGATGTTTCATCAACCATACAGTAGTCCATATTTGACCTACTGAACATATTTCTGGCCAAAGAGTCTTCGATCTTGAGCATTTTATGCATACTCATTGACTTATTTTAATGTTTCATCAACCGTACAGTAAGCCAATATTTGACCTACTAAACTTATTTCTGACCAAAGAGTCTTTGAAAATGTAACTTTCCATACATCCTTTTTGACTGATTTTGATGTTACATTAGCCAGACAGTAGTCCATATTAGACTTACTGAATATATTTCTGGCCAAACAGTCTTTGAATTTTAACTTTCCATACATACTTTTTGACTCCTTTTGATTTTCCATCAGCCAGACAGTAGACCATATTTGACCTACATTTTATAGCCCAAAGAGTGTTCAATTTTGAACACTTCATACATACTTATTGACTCCTGATGTTTCATCAACCATACAGTAGCCCATATTTGACCAACTGAACATGTTTCAAGCCAAAGAGTCCTCGATCTTGAACATTTCTTATTACTCATTCACTCCTTTTAATGTTTCATCAACCATAGAGTAGTACATTTTTTGACCTACTGAAAATATTATGGGCCAAGGAGGCTTCAATCTTAAACACTTCATACATACTCATTGACTCCTACTGATGATTCATCAACCATACAGTGGCCCTTATTTGACCTTTTGAAAATATTTCTGATCAAGGAGTCTTCAAACTTTATCTTTCCATACATCCTTTTTGACTCCTTTTGATGTTTCATCAACCATACAGTAGTCCATATTTGACCAACTGAACATTTTATATTACAAAGCATCCTCAATCGTAAACATTTTATACATGCTCATTGACTCTTTATGATGTTTTATCAACCACAAAGTAGTCCATATTTTACCTACTGAATATATTTCTGGCCAAAGAGTCTCTGAATTTTAGCTTTCTATACATACTTTTTGACTCCTTTTGAGGTTACATTAGCCAGACAGTAGTCAATATTTGACCTATTAAGCATTTTATAGGCTAAAGAGTCGTCAATCTTAAGCATTTTATGCATACTCCTTGACTCCTTTTGATGTTTCATCAACCATACAATAAGCCAATATTTGACCTACTAAACATATTTCTGACCAAAGAGTCTTTGAAAATGTAACTTGCCATAAATACTTTTTGACTGATTTTGATGTTACATTAGCCAGACCAGTAGTCCATATTTGATTTACTGAATATATTTCTGGCCAAAGAGTCTTTGAATTTTAACTTTCCATACATACTTTTTGATTCCTTTTGATATTACATCAGCCAGACAGTAGACCATATTTGTCCTACTGAACATTTTATACGCCAAAGAGTCCTCAATCTTGAACATTTTATTTATGCTCATTGATTCCTTTTATGTTATATCAACCATACAGTAGTCCATATTTGACATACTGAACATATTTCTGGCCAAAGAGTCTTCTAATTTTAACTTTCTATACATACTTTTTGACTCCTTTTGAGATTACATTACCCAGACAGTAGTCCATATTTGACCTATTGAATATAGGCTAAAGAGTCCTCGATCTTGAACATTTTACACATACTCATTGACTCCTTTTGATGTTTCATCAACCATACAGTAGTCCATATTTGACCTACTGAATATTTTATAGCCCAAAGAGTGTTCAATCTTTAACACTTCATACATACTCATTGACTCCTATTGACGTTTCATCAACCATACAGTAGCCCATATTTGACCTTTTGAAAATATTTCTGATCAAGGAGTCTTCGAGCTTTATCTTTCCATACATCATTTTTGACTCTTTCAAAGGTTACATTAGCCAGACAGTAGTCCATAT
This sequence comes from Elopichthys bambusa, assembly GCA_037101425.1. Lineage (NCBI taxonomy): Eukaryota > Metazoa > Chordata > Actinopteri > Cypriniformes > Xenocyprididae > Elopichthys > Elopichthys bambusa. Next base: position 18,335,489 of record CM074448.1, on the reverse strand, counting down.
TTGACCTATTGAACATTTCATAGGCGGTGCAGGGACAGGATTGGTTTGGAATGCATTTTCAATTCCTTAAAACTTCTCAACTGCTAATGTTTTTCAACATTGTACAAATTTAAAGCTATCATTCCACAAAACTCCTGTTCCAGCACATCCCAAAATGCTACTGGACTGAGATCTGGTTACTGTGTAGGCCATTTGAGTCTAGTGAACTGTCATGTTCAAGAAACCAGTTTGAGATGATTTAAGCTTTGTGACGTGCATTATCCTGTGGAAGTAAGTTATTCAGAAGATTGTACACTGTGGTACGATACTCAAGTAGGCTGTGGTGTTTACATGATGCTCAGTTGGTACTAAAGGGCCCAAACTGTGTCAAGAAAATATCCTCCACACTATTACACCACCAGCACCTGTTCACATCAGACCAAAGTGCTTTCTAAGATGTGAAAGATGGGTTTTAGACATCACCAGAGTTATTTTTGGGAACAAAAATTATTATTATTACTATCATTATTATTATTATTATTTTACTAACAACACTCATTAGCATCCAAATGGACTATACATTGTTTTATTAATATAAATGATGCATAAACAATATACAGAACGATAAAAAGAGAAAAACATACAACCATGATAGGCAAGCAGTAATCTCAGACAGCTTGTCTAAGATTATTTCTATGAGTAAATAACCAGTTGTAAAGCACCGCTCACTCGACGCATCTGTTTCAGCACTTCAACAGCCGCGCCACTGTGTTCACGGTAAGGTGCATGAGCGCCAGGCGTGTTATCTGGTTCTATCACTGATGGATGCGCATATTCTTCAGGAACATTGATATTTCTCTGTTCATGCTCTACTTCATCTGCTAGCATATGCCTTGCTCTTTATAGCACTGGTGCCACCATGTTTCCAACACCTGGCCCACCTTGACGCAATGATTGGCGGTGCAGGGACAGGATTGGTTCGGAATGCATTTTCAATTCCTTTTTGAATTTTGCTATATTCATTGCAGGGCATTTAGTAAAAATGCAATCGCAAATGTCTTAACTGTGAGTGTAAATGCAATTAAGGACAAAGAGTCCTTGATCTTGAACATTTTATATATTCTCTTTGACTCTATTGATGTTTCATCAACCATACAGTAATCCATATTTGACCTACTGAACATATTTCTGGCTAATGAGTCATTGATCTTGAACATTTTATTGTACTCTGTTTTATGGTGCACCTTTACCTTATTTTTTATTATTCTCAGGTTAGGTAAGTAAGTCAAATCTGATCTAATTTATAAGCATTTTAAAGTACTTACAATCAGAAGACTTCTCTGTGGTCTGTTCAGGCTCAACAACTTAAATTAATGCCACATGAGGCCGAGTTTAGTTATAAAGTTATTTAGGTCATTTATTTATTACATTAGTATTTCTAGCATTACATATATTCTGCTGTAAGATTGAAAATATCTATATGATATTTTAAAATGAACAAAGACAATTGCTTTACTTTTTCAACCCCTTCTCTCTTGATCAAGCCCTATATGCCAAAATGTGTGTACATTGGGGGTCTACGAATTGTCACACCTTTAGTACAGTGGGGGAAGTTTTAATTTCCTGACTGGTCAGTTTGAATGTCTCACATTTGGGTTTCAGTCACATGGTCAAGGAAGGGATAAAAGAAGATCGTAACTGTTGCTCTGTCTCTTTTTTTATTCTCTGCCTCCTTTCTTGGGCACTCTCTGGCCCTCTCTCTCCCTCTCTTCCTCTCTCTCTATATCTCTCAGGTAACTTTTTACATACATGCTGGGTACGATTAATGGTATATGATTTTATCATCTCATACATCTCTTTTGTAACTATTTTAAGTGTAACCATAATCAGATATTGTCATTAAACCATTTCAGTTACAAATGATGTGCTAACTAGTTTTGATTTTTAGTATTAACATTAATGTGCTCCCTATTGCAATACAATATTGTCACACTATAGCAACGCTCTCCCACATATTTTGTTATTGTAACTGCGCTTATTTCCGTCGTTGGTATAAGTTGCAGTGGGTCCGAATGGACAAGAAATGTACAGTTTTATGCCATCTCACTGATAAAGTTTCTTTAGTCGCTCGGCAACCCTACAGCCTGAACCCCTGTAGGAAGTCCACCCTTACACTACAAACATTCTATACAAGTAATTAAATAAAGTATAAGTATTAAAAAGTTCTTCAGTCAAGCATTGGTTCTGGTGTCAGAGAAGCAGCCTCAGGTGCAAAGCAGGCCCTGCTGTTCTCTTCTCGTTCCAGCCTTTTATCTGACCTCTTGAGGTCATCTTCTTTGGAATTCCCCTCATCTGAGTCTATATATAAAGGCTTGTCTCTTTGTTCTCGGACTCTTCTCCTTTTGCTGTGTCCTGCGCTTCGTCTTCAAGACATTCTTCAATGGTAATGATTGCCTTTCATACTAATATTTATTAAAATCTTAAAACAACAGCTGTAGTGTCTTCCTTTATAAACATATTCTTAATAAAGCTCTACAACAAATGTTTTGTCTCTTTTCTTTATAAACTACATTCTTATTAAAGTACTTTTACAAAAACAGTTTTCTGGTTTTTCTTAATAAGCAATTTATCTTATTAAACACTTTCATAAAAACCCATTTGTCTTGTTTTCCTCAATAAACAGTTATAATAAACAAGTTATTATACATGTTTTTTCCTCCAAGATATCCCTTTTATATTTTTTTAATATAAAAAAGCTATCACTTGTTTTTCTCTATTGTTTACACTTTTTTTCCTACAAGATATCCCTTTTACATTTTTTTATATAAAAAGCTATCACTTGTTTTTCTCTGTTGTTTACACATGTTTTTTCCTCTAAGATATCCCTTTTATATTGTTTTATATAAAAAGCTATCACTTGTTTTTTTTCCTGTTGTTTACACATGTTTTTTCCTCCAAGATATCCCTTTTACATTTTTTTAATATAAAAAAGCTATCACTTGTTTTTCTCTATTGTTTACACGTTTTTTCCTCCAAGGTATCCCTTTTACATTTTTTTAATATATAAAAAGCTATCACTTGTTACAAATTCGCTCAACCGCACTCAAAGCATCAAATTTTTACAATTTCATTACCGACATGGTACTGAAGTCTGTACTTTTGACAACTCTAATTTTATCCTACTAAACTTATTATAGGCCAAAAAGTCCTCAATTTAAAAAATTTCATACATACTCATTGACTCCCATTGGTTTCATCAACCATACAGTAGTCCATATTTGACCTACTGAACAAATTTCACGCCAGAGAGTCCTCTATCTTGAAAAGTTCATACATACTCATTGACTTCTATTGATGTATCATCAGCCATACAGTAGTCCATATTTTACCTATTGAACATATTTCTGGCCAAAGAGTCTTTGATCTTTAACTTTCATGAAGGAGTGTTTCGAAATCGCCCATCAGTTGTTTCTTGGGCCTGTAGCCAACGTTTTGCTTTACTTTATTATGTATTAAGTTCATTTTTTTAATTGATCCTATGTTGGATGAGCATGGTCCTGGTTACACCATTTTTGGAGCATACCTTACCAAATATTAAAGGGTTAGTTCACCCAAAAATGAAAATTCAGTCATTAATTACTCACCCTCATGTCGTTCCACACCCATAAGACCTTTGTTCATCTTCAGAACTCAAATTGAGATTTTTTTGATGAAATTCAAGAGGTAGTATATGACTCCTCCATAGACAGCAATATAACAACACTTTCAAGGTCCACAAAGATATTAAAGACATCGTTCAAACAGTTAACGTGACTGCAGTGGTTCAAACTTAATTCTATGAAGCGACAAGAATACTTTTTGAGTGCAAAAATAAAACAAAAATAACGATTTTATTTAACAAATTAGCGCTCGCTGGTGGACCAGTACCGCCGAGGGGTGGAGCGGGGTGTTGATGTATTCACCCAGAGCGCTGTATAGCGTTATAGCTCTATGGCACGTCTGGCCAAGCAATAAGTTATCGCCTGCCCTACACTATATGTACAGTGCGGTTCATAGAGTTTTACTTTGGACTTAGAGTTATACACTGACCGTATTCTTTATATGCTACTTAAGTCCTTGTTCTGTAAAGTTGGCAATATAGTCACCGATTTACAGATTTGAATTTCCTGGATCAATAACTCCAGAGCTAAACGTTTTTAAAAACACAAATGACACCTCTTTCCAATCAAAGTAACATAGACAAAGAGCTACAACCTATTTTTCCTAAATACGAGCCTTGTCATAATATTGATCTCTTTGAGCAGGCGGCCGAAGGGGCTCAAAAAGCTTTACTACAAAAAATATTCAAATAACTTCACTGTATCACATTGTACTGTTACCAAGTTCAATTTATACATCAATGATCAGGAGATCAGTAGGAACTGGTCATACTACAAGTTTGTTAAAACGTCTTTTTACATAGGCTAATCATAAAATTATGGAAGCCCGTTTCTGCCACAGTTGAGTAAAAAAATATAATTCTGTAAGTCATAATAATGAGAAACTTTCTCATAATTATGACTTAGTATCTCATTATATTGAGATAGTTTCTCATAATAATGATATAGTATGTTATAATAATGAGACACTTTATCGTAATTTATAATAATGAGAAACTTTCTCGTAATAATGACTTCGTTTCTCATAATAATGAGAAACTCTCTTAATAATGAGAAACGTCTACGCATGCGCAAAGCAGCTGAGCAGAACGGCGTGGCACGCTAGCGACATCCGCTGGTCAAAGCCATGTAAATGCGAGAACACAGCAAACATGGCACGTTCTGTAAAACAGTTGTTTTCGTTAAAGTCAGTGTAATCTACAAAGTGCAAACTATAATATCATTAAATAACATATATTATAAATTATCAGTAAATCTTCAATACTTTTCCATGCGCATGAGAAGGTGGTCACCGTGGTAACGAACGACGCTTACTTGTGCTCACTGGTGGAAATTGTTGCATAAGCCTTACAAAACTCGTAATGTGTAACGTCTTCATAAAATGTGTGGGTTTATGTGTTAGTATTAACATGTATTTCACGGATGAGTCTAGGCTATGTTTGCCTTGTGTTCTGTCTTATCATTATCTCTTTGAAATCTATGGATCACCATTTTGTGTTGCTTGTTACACAAAAATACAAATGAATGTTACAAATGAATAAAAGACTATATCTCATACTGATAATTTATCAATAGTTATTTAATGATATTATAGATTACACTTTCGCAGAATGTGCCATGTTTGCTGAGATTTGACCAGCGGATGTCGCTAGCATGTCACGCCCTTCTGCTCCACTGCTTTGCGCATGCGTAGAAGTTTCTCATTATTACGAGAAAATAAGTCAGTATTACAAGAAAGTTTCTTATTATTATAAGAAACAAAGCCATTATTACGAGAAACGTTATCCTTATTATGAGATGTTAAGTCATAGGGCAGGAAATAAATTATTGCTTGGCCAGTGCCATAGATCTATAACGCTACAGCATTTGGTTGGATGGTGCGAATTGAACAAAGAACTGCAAAGCGTACAAGGACCGACCGACTTCCTATTTGAGCCAATGTAGATGAATGAGAAAAGTTTTCTGATTGTAAAGCCAAAAAACAAACAAAAAAAAGCACTTGTGTGCTCTCATTCATTCATTAATTAAAAAAATCAGCTACAAATGCAGAACACACACAGAAGTGAAGAGGTGACACCATAACACATCCATAATGGAGAACAAATGCAAATAAACACTGTTTTACTGACTAATGTGGTATAATTGAAAAAAAAAAAAAAAAAATATATATATATATATATATATATATATATATATATATATATATATATATATATTTAACTGCTAAAAAATTATTAACTTTGTCAAAGAGTCTTTTTTTATTGTTATAATATTAATTTTATAATGGCTAAATGTAAATCTAAACAAAGAACGTGAACAGATGTATGTCTATGAGGAAATGACAAATGGGCCATTGAGTAATGCTCTGTCGCCATCTAGTGGCTGCAGTTTAAATTTAATATTATTAAAATATATTAGAATTATTATATTAGAATAGTTATTAGAATATCTAAGAATATGAAACTCATGTTGAAATAGAAGTTATTGCTTATTTCCGGTGCAATAAAACATTTCTTATGTGTTACAAAACATGTACTATAGAACTGATGTTCAGGGTCTTCCCGGAGAGTAAAATAAGATTCAAAACTCTTTTTTGATGGTAGTTTTTTTTTTTTTTTCTTTTTTTTCCTCAATTTGTAATATATAATTTACTTTAAAGAAAAACGAAATTTCTCACTTTCACTCCTGGGGTCTCATTTATAACCTGTTAGCAACTGTACCACTCGTAGGACACATACCTTTTAAAGAAGTGTGCCTACATACAGATTTGATCTCAGAGTGTGCGTACGCATTGTATTCACGATCTAACTTAATCCATTATGATAATGAAAATGCTGTTTCGTTAGTTCGCATGTAAGAACTATAATATTCCGTTGTGTTTTGAAGAGATAGCACAACACGTGTGATGTTGCATTGTATTGCATACAAGAAATAACTAATTCCGTTGTGCATTGAGGAGATAACACAACATGTGTTATTGCATTGCATACACGAGCTAAGTTAATTAACTATGCATCAAAGAAATAACACCACATATTTGCTGTTGTATTGCACTGCAAATAATAACTTATACAAAGCAATGAAGAATAAGAAGAATGAAGAATTATAAGAATAATCTTATTCCTAACACTTTCAATGCACAACGGAATAAGTTAGTCTAATCTTTATTGTCATTGTATAAATACAATAGTACATTGTAATACCAGAACCATCTTGTTCGGTTGTGCATTGAACACAACACATGTGTGAACATATGTGCTATTGCAATGCATTGCAAGCTCACTTATTCCGTTTTGCATTGAATAATAATATGCTCTATTTCAGTGCATTGCATTTAACTAACTAATTCTGTAGTGCATTGAAATAATAACACAAGTGCTGTTGCATTGCAAATTACGTTGCGCAATGAAGAATAACATATAAACTATGGAATGTTTATGCATTATATGCACTCTGTACACAAGATCTAACTTATTCCATTGTGCATTGAAGAATGACACAAATGTTATGTTCTGTATCATTGCATTGTATGCAAGAACTAAGTATGGTTTATTGGAAGACTGCTGCCATCTACTCGAAAACAAACACGTAAAATTAAATAACCGTACATTTCAACTGCAGCCACTAGATGGCGGCAGAGCATTACTCAATGGGCCATTGAAATAACGAAAACAAATTTAAAGAAGAAATTTGTTTTAATTATTTCAGAATCACTTAAATCATTACAATCACTTAAATGTTGCAAGTATTAAGTACATTGCATTGTGATTGTGCACAGTAATGACAACTTAAAAATGACTATCGCAAAAAAAAAAAAAGACAGTAGTCCATATTTGATCTATTGAAAATATTTCTGGCCAAAGAACCCGCAGATTTTTTGCAAGACATGCTGATAGACAACTGCCAATGTTAGAAAATGATAATGAAAATGTTTCTTGCAATAGAAGTTGCTTATTTCCGATGCAATAAGACCATCTCAGTACTTCTATGCTTGTAGAAAGAAAACATATCTTGTGTTTACAGGTGCTGAAACTAACTTTATAACACATCAACAGCTCTAACTTATTCATTGCATATACGATCTGATTTCACGAGCTAACATAATGCGTTTGTACCGAGGAAAGAACACAAACATATTTGCTGTTGCATTGACGATCTAACTTAAGCCCTTATACAGTGAAGAACATTTAAAAAATGCTCTGTTTAATTAGTTTGCATAACAAGAACTAATTTGTTCTGATGTTCTTTAAAGAGATAACACAACATATGTTCTGTTGCACTGGATACACGATCTAAATTAATCTGCAGTTCATTGAATAAGACTAAGAATGAGAATCTTTATTGTCATTGTATGCATACACAACAACGAAAAGAGGTTAGCAACTTTAAAACATGCCTAAAACAGTAAGTAAATAACTAGTAAAATTAAGGAGATAACATATGTGCTGTTGCATTGCACACAAGAACAAACTTATCTAACTTCATATGCAAACAAGAACTAATTATTCCGTTGTGCATTGAATAATAATATGCTCTGTTATTTATTTAACTAATTCTGTAGTTAGAATAATGTTCTGTTTAACATTGCATTGATAACTAACGCATTCCGTTGTTCAATGAAGCGATAACATTGCATTATATACACGACCTAACGTAATGCATTGTGCATGGGAGATAACAACATATCTGCTGTTCCAATGCATTGTATTCACGATCTAACTTAATCCGTTATGCAATGGATAACAATTAAATGCACCGCATCATTAGTTTGCATGTAGAACTATAATAGTCCGTTGTGTTTTGATATTGCATACAAGAAATAACTATTGGGCAAAGAATTTAAGAATACTTTAATATGTGTTGTTACATGGCATTCCATGCTAGAACGTATTCCGTTGTGCACTGAAGAATAGCGATAACATATTGCATTGAATACACGATCTAAATGCTTTGTTCATTGGAACGCAACATATTTGCATTGAACATATGCCGTTATGCATTGAAAGAATAACATATTGTATGCAAGAATGAACTAATTTCGATGTACAATGAAGAGAGAAGAATGCTGTGATGCATTGCATACGCGATCTAACAATGCTTTGGAGGAGTGCATGGAGGAGATAACAACATATCTGCTGTTCCATTGCATTGTAGTCACGATCTAACTTAATCCGTTATACAATGAAAGAACAAATAAAATGCTCTGTTTCGATAGTTTGCATGTAAGAACTATAATATTCCGTTGTGTTTTTAAGAGATATCACAACAGGGGTTATTGCATTGCATACACCATCTAAGTTAATGAACTGTGCATCGAAGAAAAAAGACCACATATTTGCTGTTTTGCTGTAAACTTACTTATTACGTTGTGCATTGAAGAATAATATGCACTATTTCAGTGCATTGCTTTCAAGAACTAATTCTGTAGTGCATTGAAATGATAACACATAAGTGCTGTTGCATTGCGTTGTGCAGTGAAGAATAACATACAATCTATACAATCTGCATTGTATACAAGAATTTATTCTGTTGTGTATCGTAGAGAGCATGAGCATATGCGAACATGTGATGGCATATAACATATACCATAAAAAACTCTGCCGATTTGGACTGAAAGATATCCATATAACCCAGGCACTGTTTTACTGCACTGCATACAATAACTATTTTATTTTATTTTATTTGCATTTGAAGAGAATATAGTATATATGAATATACTATAGAATATAGGATATATGCATAAAGAGTGAAATGTTTTTCTCAATTTCATTGCATTACATACAAGAAATAACTCATTCCGTTGTGCAGTGAAGAATAACAATATGCACTTTATTATTAACAATATGCACAGTGCATTTTTCCATTTTGCATTGAAGAATAATACATATGTTCTGTACATTGCATTCAAGAACTTTTCCGTTGTGCAAACATACGGGTTGTTGCATCGGAGATGCATACAATGAAGAACGAATTCAATGTGCACACATAACATATGTGCTGTTGCATTAAATTGCAAATTACGTTCCGCAATGAAGAATAACATAAACATATGGAATGTTTATGCATTATATGCACTCTGTATACAAGATCTAATTCCATTGTGCATTGAATTACACAAATGTTATTTTATGCATTCATTGCATTGTATGCAAGAACTAAGTAACATTACATTATACACAGAAGAAAACTCACAACATATGTTTTTGCACTGCAAAGCATACAATAACTTTATCCGTTGTGCGATGTACCTAATTATATCAAGTAATTATGGCCTGTTGCATTAGATTGAATATTACATTGTGCACATATGAACTATGCTCTGTTTTATTTTATTGTATGTCAGAACTAACTTATTCCGTTATATGTTCTATATCATATCATTGCATGCAAGAACTATTCGGTTGGCCATTTGAGAAAACTCATAACATATGTGTTTTTGCATGGCAAAGCATCTAAATCCGTTGTGCGTTTAAGACATAACACATGACATCGTTGCTGTAGCATTGCAGTGAATACATGACATAAAACATAAGAATATAACTGAAGAGAAAACCGATGGAATAACACAAGTGCTTTTGCGGAATAAGTGCTTATTCGGTTGGGCATTGGAGAAAACTTATTTGTGTTTTTGCATACAAAGCATACAAGAACTAACTTAATCCGATGCGTTGAAGACATAAACAATGAGTACAAGATATGATATAAGAATATAACTAAAGAGAAAACCAAACTATAGTGCTGTTGCAGTGTACCGCATACAAAAAATAACTCATTCAATCGGCACATATATCTCCAATGTACATATTACGTTGTACAAAGAAGAGTAACATATAAACTATTTGCATCGTAGCAAGAACTAAATCATTCCGTTTGTGAATTGAAGAAACTGCATAACGATATGTATTGCAGTGCATACAAGAACTAACTAGTATAAGAACTCACTCACTCACTTTGCGCTGAAGAGAAAACACAACACTGCATTGCATACAAAAACATCATCTATTGTGTTTTGAGGTGAAAACATATCGGGCCTTATTTATAAAGCGTGTATACCCACAGATTTGATCTTAGAGTGTGCGTATGTTTAAATCCACGCCAACATATATACAAGAATTAAATTACTCCTTCGTACACTGAAGAGATACTACAATCTGTGTGGTTGCATTGCACTGCTAACAAGAACTAACTTATATTCCATTGTGAACTGAACAATAACACGAGGTCTGTTACATGACACAATGCATGTAAGTTTAACTTATTCCGTTTTGCATTAAAGTATAAACTATAAGCACTATAATAAACTGTTGCACTGTATGCATTAAAAACATATCACATCATTGTTTTTGCCATTGCCTTGCATACAAGAACTAAGTGAATTCGTTGTGCGTTAAAGACAACAAATAACATATGTGCTGTTATTTTGCAACGAATACAAAGAACTAAACTGTTCCATTGCACTGCATACAAAAACAACTCATTCCGTTGTGCATTGAGGAAAAAAAAATCAAGTTATGCATTTATGTCAGCTGCATGTAGAATTAAAGTGCTGTTTCATAAGTTTGCATACAAGAACTAAATTATTCCGTTGTTTTTGAAGTAGAGAACACGTGTGATGTTGCAATGTATTGCATACAAGAGCTAACATTGTATACAATAACTATCTTGTACATTGAAGAGATGACACAACATGTGTGCTGATGTATTGCATTGCATACAAAACCTAATTAATCCGTTGTGCATTGAAGAATAAAATATGCTGTTTCATTGCATTGTAAATAAGAACTAACTTATTCCATTGTGCACTGAAGAGATAACACAACATATTCGCTGTTGCATTGCATTGCATACACGATCTAACTCAATCCGTTTGTGCTTTAAAGGTAAAGTTCGAACACTCATTGCCCAAAAATATGTTTAGTAGTTTAAATATGGATTAATGTCTGGCTAATGTAACATCTAAATGAGTCAACAAGTATAAATGGAAAGTTAATATATATTAATATATATATATATATATATATATATATATATATATATATATATCCAGCAAAAGAGTCTTCAAACTCTTACAATCCATGCATACTTTATGACTACATTTCATGTTACATTAGCCAAACAATTAGTCGATATTTGACCTTTTGAACATATTTCTGGTCAAAAGAGTCCTCAGTCTTGAACATTTCATTGACTCATTGACTCATTTCATCATTGATAGAGTAGTCCATATTTGACGTATTGAAAATATTTCAGGCAAACGAGTCCTTGATCTTGAACATTCCATACATGTTTTTTTTTTTTACTCTTTTTGATGTAACACATTAGCCAGACAGTAGTCCATTTCTGACCTACTGAACATATATAGGCCAAAGAGTTTTCAATCTTGAACATTTCATGTATACTCATTGACTCCTATTGATGTTTCATCAACACTAGAGTAGTCCATATTTGACCCATTGAACATATTTCTGGCCAAAGAACTTTAACGTTCCATACATAGTTTCTTTCAAACTCATATTAATGACACATTAGCCGTTTGACGCAGAAGTCCATTTTTGAGTTTTCAATCTTGAACATTTCAGGTATACTCATTGACTCCTATTGTTTCATCAACCATACAGTATTCCATATCTAACTCATTAAACATATTTGTGGCCAGAGTTCTGGAACTTTAAATTTCCATACATAGTTTTTTAACTCATTTTGATGACAAATTAGCCAGACAATAGTTCATATTTGACCTACTGAACATATTATGGGCCAAGGTAAGAATATTTGGAAGTTCATATTTGTGCTTCTGAACATATTTCAGACCAAAGAGTCCTCAATCTCAGTCATTGACTCCTATTGATGTTCCATCAGCCATAGAGTAATCCGTATTTGACCTGTTGAACATATTTCTGGCAAATGAGTCTTTGAACTTCATCCATACTATATAAAACTTTTGACTCATTTTGATGTTACATTAGCCAGAAAGTAGTCCATTTTTGACATGCGGAACATATTATAGGAGAAATAGTCCTCAGTTTTGAACATTTCATACATACTCATTGACTCCTACTGATGTTTCATTACCCATACAGTCATCCATTTTTGACCTATTGAAAATATTTCAGGCAAACAAATCATTGATCTTGAACACTTTATACATACTGATTGATTCCTTTTAATGTTTCATCAAAAATACACTAGTCCATATTTGACCTTTTTGAATATATTCCTGGCCAAAAAGTCTTCGAACTTAAACATTCCATATAAACTTTTTAAATCATTTTGATATTACATATGCCAGACTGCAGTCCATATTTGATTTACTGAATATATTATAGGCCAAAGAGTCCTCAATCTTGAACATTTCATAGATACTCATTGACTCATTTTGATGTTACATTAGCCAGACAGTAGTCCATTTTTGACCTACTGAACATATATGGGCCAAAGAGTTTTCAATCTTGAACATGTCATGTATACTCATTGACTCCTGTTGTTTCATCATCCATACAGTATTCCATATTTGACTCATTGAACATGTTTCTGGCAAAAGAGTCTTTGAACTTTATCCATACTGTATAAAACTTTTGTCTCATTTTAATGTTACATTAGCCAGACAGTAGTCCATTTTTGACATGTGGAACATATTATAGGCCAAACTTCATATTTGTACTTCTGAACATATTTCAGACCAAAGAGTGCTCAATCTTGAAACCAGTAGCAGTCAATGAGTATGTATAAAAGGCTCATCAGCCATAGAGTAGTCCGTATTTGACCTATTGAAAAAATTTCAGGCAAACGAGTCCTTGATCTTGAACACTTTATACATATTCATTGACTCCTTTTGATGTTTCATCAGCCATACAATAGTCCAAATTTGAATCATGGAGCATGTTTCAGGCCAAAGACTCTTCGAGCTTTAACATTCCAAACATACTTTGTGAATCTATTGATGTTACATTACCCAGACAATAGTCCTGTGATATTTGTACTTCTGAACATATTTAAGACCAAAGAGTCCTCAATCTTGAGCATTTTATACATACTCATTGAATGCTACTGGATTTATCAGCCATAGAGTAGTCTGTATTTGACCTATTGAAAATATTTCAGGCAAACGAGTCCTTGATCTTGAACACTTTATACATACTTATTGATTCCTTTTAATGTTTCATCAAACATACACTAGTCCATATTTGACCTTTTTGAATATTTTCTTGGCCAAAAAGTTTTCGAACTTAAACATTCCATATAAACTTTTTGACTCGTTTTGATATTACATATGCCAGACAGTAGCCCATTTTTGACATGCGGAACATATTATAGGCCAAAGAGTCCTCAGTCTTGAACATTTCATACTTACTCATTGACTCGTAGTGATGTTTCATTACCCAACTGTATAGAATCAACTGTATAGTCATCCATTTTTGACCTATATATATATATGGACTACTGTATGGTTAATGAAACATAAAAATGCATTAATGAGTATGTACAAAATGTTCAAGTTTTAGTACTCTTTTGCCTTAACGATGTTCAGTATATCAAATATGGAGTACTCTATGTTTGATTAAACATAAAATGGCATTGGCTGTGTATGAAATTTTCAAGACTGAGTAATATTTTGCCTTAACTATGTTCGGCAGTTGCAATACTATCTAGCTATCTATCTATTAACATCAAAAGAAATCAAAAAGTATGTATGGAAAGTTAAAGTTTGATAACTCTTTGGCCAGAAATATGCTCAGTTGGTCAAGTATTGGTGAAACCAAAACGGATTCAATAAGTATTTATGAAATTGTCAAGTTGGAAGACTTTTTGGCATGAATATGTCCAATAGGTCAAAATATGGACTACTATATGTTGGATGAAACATCAATAGGAATCAATGATATATATATGTTCAAGATCGAGGGCTCTTTCGCCTGAAATATGTTCAGTAGGTCAAATATGGATTACTCTATGTTTGATAAAACATCAAATGGATTCAGTGAGTATGTACAGTTCAAGACTAAGGACTCTTTGGCCGGAAATGTTCAAGTACCCCAAATATGGAATAATGAATGGTTGATGAAACATCAAAAAGCATCATAGAGTATATATAATATGTTAAAGATTAATGACTCCTTGGCCTGTAATATGTTCAGTAGGCCAAATATAGACTACAGTCGGGCAAATGTAACATCAAAATGAGTAAAAAAGTATGTACGGAAAGTTAATGTTAACTCCCTTTCAACCAGAAATATGTTCAGTGGGTCAAATATTGACTACTGTATGGTTGCTGAAACATCAAAAGGTGTCAATGAGTATGGATGAAATGTTCTAGACTGAGGACTCTTTGGCCTACAATATGTTCAGTAGGTAAAATATGGACTACTCTATATTTGATTAAACCAAAAAAGGCATTAATGAGTGTATACAAAATGTTCAAGATTGAGTAATCTTTTACCTTAACTATGTTTAGTATACTCCTATCTTGCTAACTTAACATCAAAAGAAATAAAAAAAGTATGTATGGAAAGTTAAAGTTCGATAACTTTTTGGCCAGAAATATGTTTAGTGGGTCAAATATAGACTACTGTACAGTTGATGTAAGATCATGAGTCTATGAATATGTACGAAATGTTCAAGATTGAGGACTCTTTTTCCTGTTGTTTGTTCAGTAAGGTAAAATGGACTACTGTCTGGCTAAGGTAACATCAAAATGAGTCAAAAAGTATGCAGATAAATTTAAAGTTTGAAGACTCTTTGGCCGGAAATATGGTCAGTAGGTCAAATATGGACGTCTGTCTTGCTACTGCATCATCAAAATAAGTCAAAAAGTATTTATGAAAAGTTAAATTTCGAACACTGTTTAGCCAGGATCCTTGGGCTTATATGTTCTGTAGGTCAGATATATTCTGCTGTCTGACTCTGCAATGAAGAGATAACATTCGTGCACTGCATGCACGATCTCACTTAATACATTGTGCACTGAAGAGATATCACAACATATTCGCTGTAATGCATTGCATTACACAACCACACGTCATGTGTACTGATGTACTGCCTTGCATACAGAACTTCAAAAAACGTAATCCGTTGTGCTTTGAATAATATTATATAACGTATGTGCTTTTGCATTAGGTACTATATATAATGCATGACATATAACTTAAATTATAAATTACTTAAATTATAACTTAATCCGTCGTGTACTGAAGAAGAACACATATGCCATTGTCATTGTATACAAGAACTATCGTATTCCATTTACTTGCAGATAATTCAAGAACTAGTTGAATCCGTAGTGCAATGAAGAGACGTGTCATGGCTTTCCTTTGCAAGTAATTATTCCTTCGTGCATTGAAGAGATAACACAATATGTGTGATGTGCATTGAAGAGCTATCACAATATGTGTGATGTTGCATTGCACTACTAACAAGAACTAATTTATTCCATTGTGAACAAGAACCAACTTATTTCCTTGTGCATTGAAGAATAACATATCTTATGCTCTTTTTCAATGCACTGCATACAACAACTAAATAATTTTGATGTGCAATGAAGAGATGACATGTCCATGTTCATTAGATTACAATCACGAACTTTGAAGAGAAGAGCTAACTCATATCCGTTGTGCATTGATGGATAACATATAAGTGCACTTTTATGCACTTACGTCATTGCATTGTAAGTGCTTTTGCATCGCATACAAGAACTGGTAATTCGTTGTGCGTTTAAAACACAAATACAATATGTGCTGTTATATTGCAATAATAACTAAATCTTTCGTTGTGCACTGAGATATGTACTGCTGCATTGCATGCTAGAACTAACATGCAATCTGTTGTGCATTGAAGAATAACATAAGGTCTGTTTCAGTGCACACAAGAACTAAAGCATTTTGTTCTGCATTAAAGATACAGTACCTGTGTGCTGTTGTATTGCATTGTATACACTAACACTTAAATTATATTTTTATACAAAGAAGAACAATTAAGCTCTCTATCATTAGACAGCAAAAACAAACTAAATAATTCCGCTGTGCATTGAAGTTGTGAACTATTTTGTTCACATGAGATACGTTCTGTATTGCACTTCATATGAGAACTAACTTATTCCGTTGTTGCATTGCATGCACGACCTAACTTAATGCATTGATTAAGCACTTATGTCATTGCGTTATATACAAAAATTCGTATTCGGTTGTTATTGGTAGAGATCAAACAACATCCGTTGTGCATATTAAGCTTTGCACTGTTTCACCGAATTTGTATTCAAGAACTAACTAAATCCGATGTACACTAAAAAGACAACACATCTGATTTAATCCGATGTACAATGAAGAACAATTCAAATGCTGTTTCATTATTTTGCGTACAAGAAATACATTAGTCAGTTGTGCTTTGAAGAGCTAACACAACATGTGTGTTGTTGCAATGCACTCATGTCATTGCATTGTATACAATTAACTATATTGTGCATTAAAGAGATGACACATGTGTGTTGTTGCAATGCATTGCATACAAGAGCTAACTCATTCCGTTGTGCATTGATTGGATAACATATAAGTGCACTTTTAAGCACTCATGTCATTGCATTGTATACAATTAACCATCTTGTGCATTGAAGAGATGACACAACATGTGTGCTGATGTATTGCATTGCATACAAAACATAATTAATCCGTTGTGCATTGAAGAATAAACATATGCTCTGTTTGACGAGATAACACAACATATTCGCTGTTGCATTGCATATACAAGAACCAACTCATTCCGTTGTACATTGAGGAGATAACATATGTGTTGTTGCATTGCATACATGATCTAACTTAATCCATTGTGCTAAGAATCACATACACTGTGCACTGTTTCACTGCATTGCATTTATTGTATTCTAACTAAATCCAACATTCAATGAAGAGAAAAACCTAACATATGTACTATAGTATAGCACTGCATACAAGAAAAAAGTTTTTTTCCGTTGTGGACTGAATACGACATATGTTCTTTTACACTGCACTACACACAAACACCTAACTTACTCCGTTTTGTATTGAAGAACATACATAAGCGGTTCACTGTTTCTTTGATTTGTATACAAAACCTAAGATATTCCGAAGTGCAATAAAAGAGATAACATATGTTGCATTGCATACAAGAACCAGCTTATTCCCTTGTGCATTGAAGAATAACATATCTTATGCTCTTTTTCAATGCACTGCATACAACAACTAAATAATTTTGTTGTGCAATGAAGAGATAACATAACATGTCCATGTTCATTAGATTACAATCACAAACTGTGAAGAATTGACCTATAAGCTATGCACTGTTGCACTGTATGCAATGAAGACTTATCACATAAGTGCTTTTGCATCGCATACAAGAACAAAGTTAATTTGTTGCGCGTTTAAAACACAAATACAATATGTGCTGTTATATAGCAACGAATATAATAAGAACTAAATCTTTCGTTGTGCACTGAGATATGTACTGCTGCTTTGCATGCTAGAACTAACATGCAATCTGTTATGCATTGAAGAATAACATTCTTATGCTCTTTTTCAATGCAGTGCATACAACAACTAAATCATTTTGTTGTGCAATGAAGAGATAACATAACATGTCCATGTTCATTAGATTACAATAACGAACTTTGAAGAACTGACCTATAAGCTATGCACTGTTGCACTGTATGCAATAAAGACATATCACATAAGTGCTTTTGAATCGCATACAAGAACTAAGTTAATTCGTTGTGCGTTTAAAACACAAATACAATATGTGCTGTTATACTGCAACGAACATAATAAGAACTAAATCTTTCGTTGTGCACTGAGATATGTACTGCTGCTTTGCATGCTAGAACTAACTTAATCTGTTGTGCATTGAAGAGATGACACAACATGTGTTTTGTTGCAATGCATTGCATACAAGAGCTAACTCATTCCGTTGTGCATTGATTGGATAACATATAAGTGCACTTTTATGCACTTATGTCATTGCATTGTATAAAATTAACCATCTTGTGCAATGAAGAGATGACACAACATGTGTGCTGATGTATTGCATTGCATACAAAACATAATAATTCCCTTGTGCATTGAAGAATAAACATATGCTCTGTTTGACGAGATAACATCTCATATTTGCTGTTGCATTGCATATACAAGAACCAACTCATTCCGTTGTACATTCAGGAGATAACATATGTGTTGTTGCATTACATTGCATACACGATCTAACATAATCCATTGTGCTTTAGAGAATCACATACACTGTGCACTGTTTCACTGCATTGCATTTATTGTATTCTAACTAAATCCGACATTCAATGAAGAGAAAAAACTAACATATGTACTATTGTATAGCACTGCATACAAGAAAAAAGTTTTTTTCCGTTGTGCACTGAATACGACATTTGTTCTTTTACACTGCACTACACACAAACACCTAACTTACTCCGTTTTGTATTGAAGAACATACATAAGCGGTTCACTGTTTCTTTGATTTGCATACAAAACCTAAGATATTCCGAAGTGCAATAAAAGAGATAACATATGTTGCATTGCATACAAGAACCAGCTTATTCCCTTGTGCATTGAAGAATAACATATCTTATGCTCTTTTTTAATGCACTGCATACAACAACTAAATAATTTTGTTGTGCAATGAAGAGATAACATAACATGTCCATGTTCATTAGATTACAATCACGAACTTTGAAGAACTGACCTATAAGCTATGCACTGTTGCACTGTATGCAATAAAGACATATCACATAAGTGCTTTTGCATCGCATACAAGATCTAAGTTAATTCGTTGCGCGTTTAAAACACAAATACAATATGTGCTGTTATATAGCAACGAATATAATAAGAACTAAATCTTTCGTTGTTCACTGAGATATGTACTGCTGCTTTGCATGCTAGAACTAACATGCAATCTGTTATGCATTGAAGAGTAACATTCTTATGCTCTTTTTAAATGCAGTGAATACAACAACTAAATCATTTTGTTGTGCAACTAAGAGATAACATAACATGTCCATGTTCATTAGATTACAATCACGAACTTTGAAGAACTGACCTATAAGCTATGCACTGTTGCACTGTATGCAATAAAGACATGTTACATAAGTGCTTTTGCATCGCATACAGGACCTAAGTTAATTCGTTGTGCGTTTAAAACACAAATACAATATGTGCTGTTATATTGCAACGGATATAATAAGAACTAACTCATTCCGTTGTGCATTGATTGGATATCATATAAGTGCACTTTTATGCACTCATGTCATTGCATTGTAAACAGTGTGTTGTTGCAATGCATTGCATACAAGAGCTAACTCATTCCGTTGTGCATTGATTGGATAACATATAAGTGCACTTTTATGCACTCATGTCATTGCATTGTATACAATTAACTATATTGTGCATTAAAGAGATGACGTGTGTTGTTGCAATGCATTGCATACAAGAGCTAACTCATTCCGTTGTGCATTGATGGATAACTTATAAGTGCACTTTTATGCACTGTCATTGCTTTGTATACAATTAACTATCTTGTGCATTGAAGAGAGGACACAACATGTGTTTTGTTGCAATGCATTGCATACAACAACTAAATCATTTTGATGTGCAACTAAGAGATAACATAACATGTCCATGTTCATTAGATTACAATCACGAACTTTGAAGAACTGACCTATAAGCTATGCACT
Source organism: Elopichthys bambusa (assembly GCA_037101425.1). Taxonomy (NCBI): domain Eukaryota; kingdom Metazoa; phylum Chordata; class Actinopteri; order Cypriniformes; family Xenocyprididae; genus Elopichthys; species Elopichthys bambusa. The sequence goes on along the minus strand of CM074448.1, from coordinate 18,315,152 downwards.
GTTGCACTGTATGCAATAAAGACATGTTACATAAGTGCTTTTGCATCGCATACAGGACCTAAGTTAATTCGTTGTGCGTTTAAAACACAAATACAATATGTGCTGTTATATTGCAACGGATATAATAAGAACTAAATCTTTCGTTGTGCACTGAGATATGTACTGCTGCTTTGCATGCTAGAACTAACTCATTCCGTTGTGCATTGATTGGATAGCATACAAGTGCACTTTTATGCACTCATGTCATTGCATTGTATACAATTAACTATATTGTGCATTAAAGAGATGACACATGTGTGTTGTTGCAATGCATTGCATACAAGAGCTAACTCATTCCGTTGTGCATTGAATGGATAACATATAAGTGCACTTTTATGCACTCATGTAATTGCATTGTAAACAATTAACTATATTGTGCATTAAAGAGATGACACATGTGTGTTGTTGCAGTGCATTGCATACAAGAGCTAACTCATTCCATTGTGCATTGATTGGATAACATAAGTGCACTTTTATGCACTCATGTCATTGCATTGTATACAATTAACTATATTGTGCATTAAAGAGATGACACTTGTGTTGTTGCAATGCATTGCATACAAGAGCTAACTCATTCCGTTGTGCATTGATTGGATAACATATAAGTGCACTTTTATGCACTCGTCATTGCATTGTATACAATTAACTATATTGTGCATTAAAGAGATGACACGTGTGTTGTTGCAATGCATCGCATACAAGAACTAAGTTAATTCGTTGTGCGTTTAAAACACAAATACAATATGTGCTGTTATACTGCAACGAACATAATAAGAACTAAATCTTTCGTTGTGCACTGAGATATGTACTGCTGCTTTGCATGCTAGAACTAACTTAATCTGTTGTGCATTGAAAATACAACATTACATGTGTGCTGTTGTATTAAATTGCATACAAGAGCTAACTCATTTCCGTTGTGCATTGATGGATAACTTATAAGTGCACTTTTATGCACTGTCATTGCTTTGTATACAATTAACTATCTTGTGCATTGAAGAGAGGACACAACATGTGTTTTGTTGCAATGCATTGCATACAAGAGCTAACTCATTCCGTTGTGCATTGAAGACATAACTCATATTCGCGGTTACGTTGCATTGTACGCAATTTAAATTAATCCCTTATGCATTGAAGAATAACATATGCTCTGTTTGACGAGATAACATATTTGCTTGTTGCATTGCATATACAAGAACCAACTCATTCCGTTGTACATTGGAAGATGCATACACGATCTAACTTAATCAATTGTGCTTTAAAGAATCACATACAAACTATGCACTGTTTCACTGCATTGAATTCATTGTATTCTAACTAAATCCGACATACAATGAAGAAAATAAACTAACATGTGTACTGTTGTATTGCATTGCATACAAGAAATAACTTTTTTCCGTTGTGCACTGAATAACACCATATATTTTCTTTTACACTGCAATACACACAAACACCTAACTTACTCCGTTTTGTATTGAAGAACATAACACATAAGCGGTTCACTGTTTCTTTGATTTGTATACAAAAACTAACATATTCCGAAGTGCAATAAAAGAGATAACATATGTTGCATTGCATACAAAAACCAACTTATTCCGTTGCACTGCATACAACAACTATAAATCATTTTGTTAAAATCATCATTGAAGCGCTAACAAAACAGTTGAATCTCATGTCTGACTGATTCCTTCCGCATTGAAGACATAACTCATATTCGCGGTTACGTTGCATGGTACACAATTTGAATTAATCAGGTATGCATGGAAGAACTAACTTTTGCATACAATTACTAAAATCATTCCATAGTGAAATAAAAATATTTTGCATTTGTATTGAGTTGCATACAGCATAACTTTCTTTCTCCTTTTTTTTTTTTTTTGGACAACTTTTGATGTTACTTTAGCCAGACAGTTAATGGATATTTGACCGATTGAACAAATTTCTGGCGAAACTGTCTTCAAACTTTAACATTCCACATAGACTTATAGAATCTTTTTGAAGTTACATTAGCCAGACTGGAATCCATCTTAAACCGACAGAACATATATATGCCGAAGAGTACTCAATCTTGAACATTTCATAAATACTCATTGACTCATGTTGATGTTACATTAGCCAGACAGTAGTCCATTTTTGACTTACTGAACACATATAGGACAAAGAGTTTTCAATCTTGAACATTTCATGTATACTCATTGACTCCTGTTATTTCATCAACCATACAGTATTACATATTTGACTCATTGAACATATTTCTGGCAAAAGAGTCATTGAACTTTATCCATACTATATAAAACTTTTGACTCATTTTGATACTACATTAGCCAGACATTAGTCCATTTTTGACCTACTGAACATATATAGGCCAAAGAGTTTTCAATCTTGAACATTTCATACATATACTCATTGACTCCAGTTGTTTCATCAACCATACAGTATTCCATGTTTGACTCATTGAACATATTTCTGGCCAGAGTCCTTGAATTTTAACTTTTCATACATGGTTTTTTTTTTTTTTTAACTCATTATGATGACAAATTAGCCAGACAGTAGTGCATATTTGACCTACTGACCATATTTTAGGCCAAAGAGTCTTCAATCTTGAACATTTCATGTATACTCATTGACTCCTATTGATGTTTCATCAGGCATAGAGCATTCCAAATTTGACCTATTAAAAATATTTCGGGCAAACGACACTTTATAAATCCTTATTGATTCCTTTTTATGTTTCAACAATCATACACTAGTCCCTATTTGAACTTTTGAATATATTCCTGGCCAAAGAGTCTTCAAAATTAAACATTCCATATAAACTTATTGACTTATTTTGATGTTACATTAGCTAGACTGTAGTCTATATTTGACCTACTGAATATACTATTGTTCAAAGAGTCCTCAATCTTGTTGGCCAGAAATATGTTTCTGGCCAAAGATTCCTTGAAATTTAACTTTCCATACATATATTTTTTTTTAAACTAATTTTAATGAACCAATTGGCCAGACTATAATAAATATTTGTCCTACAGACCATAGAATAGGCCAAAGTAAGTATATTTGGAAGTTCGTATTTGTACTTCTGAACACATTTCAGACCAAAGAGTCCTCAATCTTTAGCATTTTATACATACTCATGAACTCCTATTGATGTTTCATTACCATACAGTTATACATTTTTTACCTACTGAACATATATAGGCCAAAGAGTTTTCAATCTTGAACATTTCATGTATACTTATTGACTCCTATTGATGTTTCATCAACACTAGAGTAGTCTGTATTTGACCTATTGAAAATATTTCAGGCAAACGAGTCCTTGATCTTGAACACTTTATACATACTTATTGATTCCTTTTGATGTTTCGTCAAACATACAGTATTCCATATTTGACCTGTTAAACATATTCCTGGCCAATGAGTCTTTGAAGCTGAACATTCCATATAAACTTTCTGACTCATTATGATGTTTCTTCTTCCATAGAGTTGTCTATATTTGACCTATTGAACATATTTCTGGCAAAAGAGTCTTTGAATTTTATCCATACTATATAAAAGTTTTGAGTAATTTTGATGATTAGCCAGCCAAAAGTCCATTTTTGATATGCGGAACATATTATAGGCCAAAGAGTCTTCAATCTTGAACATTTCGTACATTCTCTTTGACACCTTTTGATGTTTCATCAAACATACAGTATTCCCTATTTGACCCATTGATAAAATTTTTGGCCAGAGTCCTTGAACTTTAACCTTTCATATATAGTTTTGTAACATATTCTGATGACACATTAGCCAGACAATAGTGCACCTTTGAACTAAAGACCATAATAAGGCCAAAATAAGTATATTTGGAAGTTCTTATTTGTACTTCAGAACATACTTCAGAACAAAGAGTCCTCGATCTCAGCCAATGACTCCTATTAATGTTTCCACACACACAGTCATCCATTCTTGACCTATTGAAAATATTTCAGGCAAACGAGTCCTTGATCTTGAACACTTTATACATACTAATTGATTCTTTTTGATGTTTCATCAAACATACACTAGTCCAAATTTGACCTTTTGAATATATTCCTGGCCAAAGAGTTTTCAAAATTAAACATTCCATATAAACTTTTTGACTTATTTTGATGTTACTTTAGCCAGAAAGTAGTCCATTTTTGACATGCGGAAAATATTATAGGCCAAAGAGTCCTCAGTCTTGAACATTTCATACATACTCATTGACTCCTATTGATGTTTCATTACCCATACAGTCATCCATTTTTGACCTATTGAACATATTTCAGGCAAACGAGTCCTTGATCTTGAACACTTTATACATACTTATTGTTTCTTTTTAATGTTTTTTATCAAACATACACTAGTCCATATTTGATCTACTGAATATATTATAGGCCAAAGAGTTTTCAAACGTGAACATTTCATGTATACTCATTGACTCCTGTTTTTTCATCAACCATACAGTATTCCATATTTGACTCATTGAACATATTTCTGGCCAGAGTCCTTGAACTTTAACTTTCCATAGACAGTTTTTTTTAACTCATTTTGATGACACATTAGCCAGACAATAGTGCATATTTGACCTTTTGAATATATTCCTGGCCAAAGAGTCTTCGAAATTAAACATTCCATATAAACTTTTTGACTCGTTTTGATGTTACATTAGCCAGACAGTAGTCCATTTTTGACCTACTGAACACATATAGGCCAAAGAGTCTTCAATCATGAACATTTCGTACATTTTCTTTTACACCTTTTGATATTTTCTCAAACATACAGTATTCCATATTTGACTCATTGAACAAATGTCTGGCCAGACTTTTCGGACTTTAACTTTCCATACATAGTTTTTTAACTCATTTTGATGATTCATTAGCCAGAAAATAGTGCATATTTGACTTACAGACCAATGAATAGGCAAAAGTAAGTATAATTTGTAAGTTCATATTTGTACTTCTGAACATATTTCAGACCAAAGAGTCCTGATTCTTGAGCATTTTATACATACTCATTAACTCCTATTGATGTTCGTCAGCCATAGAGTAGTCCGTATTTGACCTATTGAAAATATTTCAGGCAAACAAGTCCTTGATCTTGAACACTTTATAAATACTTATTGATTCCTACTGATGTTTCATCAAACATACAGTAGTCCATATTTGACCTTTTGAATATATTCCTGGCCAAAGAGTCTTCGAAATTAAACATTCCATATAAACGTTTTGACTCATTTTGATGTTACATTAGCCAGACTGTAGTTCATATTTGATCTACTGAATATATTATAGGCCAAAGAGTTTTCAAACGTGAACATTTCATGCATACTGATTGACTCCTGTTTTTTCATCAACCATACAGTATTCCATATTTGACTCATTGAACATATTTCTGGCCAGAGTCCTTGAAATTTAACTTTCCATAGACAGTTTTTTTTTTAACTCATTTTGATAAAACATTAGCCAGACAATAGTGCATATTTGACCTACAGACCATATTACAGGCCAAGGTAAGTATATTTGGAAGTTCATATTTGTACTTCTCAACATATTTCAGATCAAATAGACCTCAATCTCAGTCACTGACTCCTATTGATGTTTCATCAGCCTTAGAGTAGTCCGTATTTGACCTGTTGAACATATTACTAGCTAAAGAGTCTTTGAACTTAAACATTCCATATAAACTTATTGAATCATTTTGATGTTACATTAGCCAGACTGTAGTCCATATTTGATTTACTTAATATATTAAAGGCCAAAGAGTCCTCAGTCTTGAACATTTCATACATACTAATTGACTCCTGTTTTTTCATCAACCATATAGTATTCCATATTTGACTCATTGAACATATATCTGGCCAGAGTCCTTGAACTTTATCTTTCCATAGACAGTTTTTTTTAACTCATTTTGATGACACATTAGCCAGACAATAGTACATATTTGACCTTTTGAATATATTCCTGGCCAAAGAGTCCTCGAAATTAAACATTCCATATAAACTTTTTGACTCGTTTTGATGTTACATTAGCCAGACAGTAGTCCATTTTTGACCTACTGAACACATATAGGCCAAAGAGTCTTCAATCTTGAACATTTCGTACATTTTCTTTTACACCTTTTGATATTTTCTCAAACATACAGTATTCCATATTTGACTCATTGAACAAATGTCTGGCCAGACTTTTCGAACTTTAACTTTCCATATATAGTTTTTTAACTCATTTTGATGATACATTAGCCAGACAATAGTGCATATTTGACTTACAGACCAAATAATAGGCCAAAGTAAGTATATTTGTAAGTTCATATTTGTACTTCTGAACATATTTCAGACCAAAGAGTCCTCAATCTTGAACATTTCAAAGATACTCATTGACTTATTTTGATGTTACATTAGCCAGACAGTAGTCCATTTTTGACCTACTGAACATATATAGGCCAAAGAGTTTTCAAACTTGAGCATTTCATGTATACTCATTGACTCCTGTTTTTTCATCAACCATACAGTATTCCACATTTCACTCATTGAACAAATTTCTGGCCAGACTCTTTGAACTTTAACTTTTCATACATAGTTTTTTAACTAATTTTGATGACACATTAGCCAGACAATAGTGCATATTTGACCTACAGACCATATTATAGGCCAAGGTAAGTATATTTGGAAGTTCATATTTGTACTTCTGAACATATTTCAGATCAAATAGACCTCAATCTCAGTCATTGACTCCTATTGATATTTCATCAGCCTTAGAGTAGTCCGTATTTGACCTGTTGAACATATTACTGGCCAAAGAGTCTTCGAACTTCAACATTCCATTTACACTTTTTGACTCATGTTGATGTTTCATCTACTATATAGTTGTCTATATTTGACCTTTTGAACATATTTTTGGCAAAAGAGTCTGTGAACTTTATCCATACTGTATAAAACTTTTGACTCATTTTAATGTTACATTAGCAAGACAGTAGTCCATTGTTGACATGTGGAACATATTATAGGCCAAAGAGTCCTCAGTCTTGAAAATTTCATACATACTCATTGACTCCTATTGATGTTTCATCAACCATACAGTATTCTATATTTGTCTCATTGAACATATTTCTGGCCAGAGTCCTTGAACTTTAACCTTCCATACATAGTTTTTTTTTACTCATTTTGATGACAAATTAGCCAGACAGTAGTGCATATTTGACCTACTGACCATATTTTAGGCCAAAGAGTCATCAATCTTGAGCTTTTTATACATACTCACTAACTCCTATTGATGTTTCACCATGCATAAAGCAGTCCGAATTTGACCTATTAAAAATATTTCAGGCAAACAAGTCCTTGATCTTAAACACTTTATACATACTTATTGATTCCTTTTTATGTTTCATTAGTCATACACTAGTCCCTGTTTGAACTTTTGAATAAATTCCTGGCCAAAGAGTCTTTGAACTTAAACATTCCAAATAAACTTATTGAATCAATTTGATGTTACATTAGCCAGACTGTAATCCATATTCGATTTACTGAATATATTATAGGACAAAGAGTCCTCAATCTTGAACATTTCATACATACTCATTGACACCTGTTTTTTCATCAACCATATAGTATTCCATATTTGACTCATTGAACATATGTCTGGCCAGAGTCCTTGAACTTTATCTTTCCATAGACAGTTTGTTTTAACTCATTTTGATGACACATTAGCTATAGAGTTGTCTATATTTGACCTATTGAACATATTTCTTGCAAAAGAGTCTTTGAACTTTATCCACACTGTATAAAACTTTTGACTTATTTTAATGTTACTTTAGCCAAACAGTAGTCCATTTTTGACATGTGGAACATATTATAGGGCAAAGAGTCCTCAGTCTTCAACATTTTATACATACTAATTAACTTCTATTGATGTTTCATTAACCCTAGAGTAGTCCATATTTGATTGAATATATGTCTGGCCAGAGTCCTTGAACTTTAACATTCCATAAAAACTTTTTGACTCATTTTGATGTGTCATCTTCTATAGAGTTGTCTATATTTGACAAAAGATATTAGTCCATTTCTGACCTACTGAACATATATAGGCCAAAGAGTCTTCAGTCTTGAACATTTCGTACATTTTCTTTTACACTTTTTGATATTTTTTTCAAACATACAGTATTCCATATTTGACACATTGAACAAATATCTGGCCAGAGTCCTTGACCTTGAACTTTCCATACATAGTTTTTAAACTCATTTTGATGACACATTAGCCAGACAATAGTGCAAATTTGACCTACTGACCATATTTTAGGCCAAAGAGTCTTCAATCTTGAACATTTCGTACATTCTCTTTTACACCTTTTGATATTTTCTTAAACATACAGTATTCCATATTTGACTCATTGAACACATTTCTGGCCAGACTCTTTGAACTTCAACTTTTCATACATAGTTTTTTAACTCATTTTGATGATTCATTAGCCAGACAATAGTGCATATTTGACCTACTGGACATATTATTGGCCAAGGTATGTATATTTGGAAGTGCATATTTGTACTTCTGAACATATTTCAGACCAAAGAGTCCTCAATCTTGAGGATTTTAAACATACTCAGTGACTGCTATTGGTTTCATTAGCCATAGAGTAGTCCATATTTGACCTATTGAAAATATTTCAGGCAAATGAGTCCTTGATCTTGAATACTTTATACATAATTATTGATTCCTTTTAATGTTTCATCAGTCATACACTAGTCCATATTTCACCTTTTAAATATATTCCTGGCCAAAGAGTCTTTGAACTTAAACATTCCAAATAAACTTATTGAATCATTTTGATATTACATTAGCCAGACTGTATTCCATATTTGATTTACTGAATATATTATAGGACAAAGAGTCCTCAACCTTGAACATTTCATACATACTCATTGACTCCTGTTTTTTTCATCAACCATATAGTATTCCATATTTGACTCATTGAACATATGTCTGGCCAGAGTCCTTGAACTTTAACTTTCCATAGACAATTTTTTTTTTAACTCATTTTGATGTGTCATCTTCTATAGAGTTGTCTATATTTGACCTATTGAACATATTTCTTGCAAAAGAGTGTTTGAACTTTATCCATACTGTATAAAACTTTTGATTCATTTTAATGTTACTTTAGCCAGACAGTAGTCCATTTTTGACATGTGGAACATATTATAGGCCAAAGAGTCCTCAGTCTTGAACATTTCATACATACTCATTGACTTCTATTGATGTTTCATTAACCCTAGAGTAGTACATATTTGACTCATTGAACATATGTCTGGCCAGAGTCCTTGAACTTTAACATTCCATAAAAACTTTTTGACTCATTGTGATGTGTCATCTTCTATAGAGTTGTCTATATCTGACCAAAGTTATTAGTCAATTGTTGACCTACTGAACATATATAGGCCAAAGAGTCTTCAGTTTTGTACATTTCGTACATTTTCTTTTACACCTTTTGATATTTTCTCAAACATACAGTATTCCATATTTGACTCATTAAATAAATTTCTGGCCAGACTCTTCGAACTTTAACTTTCCATACATAGTTTTTTAACTAATTTTGATGACACATTAGCCAGACAAAAGTGCATATCTGACCTAAAGACCATACTACCGGCCAAGGTAAGTATATTTGGAAGTTCATATTTGTACTTCTGAACATATTTCAGATCAAATAGACCTCAATCTCAGTCATTGACTCCTACTGATGTTTCATCAGCCTTAGACTAGTCCGTATTTGACCTGTTGAACATATTACTGACCAAAGAGTCTTTGAACTTCAACATTCCATATAAACTTTTTGACTCATTTTGATGTTTAATCTTCTATAGAGTGTGTATATTTGACCTATTGAACATATTTCTTGCAAAAGAGTCTTCGAACTTTATCCATACTGTATAAAACTTTTGACTCATTTTAATGTTACATTAGCCAGACAGTAGTCCATTTTTGGCATGTGGAACATATTATAGGCCAAAGAGTCCTCAGTCTTGAACATTTCATACATACTCATTGACTTCTATTGATGTTTCATTAAGCCTAGAGTAGTCCATATTTGACCCATTGAACATATTTCTGGCCAAAGAGTGTTCCAGCTTTAACTTTCCAAACATACTTTTTGACTCTATTGATGTTACATTACCCAGACAGTAGTAATGTACTTACTGAACATATTTCTGGCCAGAGTCCTTGAACTTTAACTTTCCATATATAGTTTTTTTAACTAATTTTGATGACACATTAGCCAGACAGTAGTGCACATATGACCTACTGACCATATTTTAGGCCAAAGAGTCTTCAATCTTGAACATTTCTTATATTTTCATTTACACCTTATGATATTTTCTCAAACATACAGTGTTCCATATTTGACCCATTGAACAAATTTCTGGCCAGACTCTTCGAACTTTAACTTTCCATACATAGTTTTTTTGTAACTCATTTTGATGACACATTTTATACATACTCATTAACTCCTATTGATGATTCCATAAAAAATGTTTGACTCATTTCGATGTTACATTAGCAAGTCATATAATGTTCAGTAGGTAAAATATGGACTACTCTTTGGTTGATGAAACATCAATAGGATTCAGTTAGTATGTATGGAAAGTTAATATTCAAATACCTATTGGTCAGAAATATGTTCAGTGGCTCAAATATAGACTACTGTATGTACGGTTGTTGAAACATCAAATGGTGTCAATGAGTATGGATGAAATGTTCAAGACTGAGGACTCTTTGGCCTACAATATGTTCAGTAGGTAAAATTTGGACTACTGTATGGTCAATAACATAAAAATGAGTCAATAAGTGTGTGTATGAAATTGTAGAGTCTTTAGCCTATAATGTGCTCAGTAAACTATTGTCTGGCTAAGGTAACATCAAGATGAGTTTTGCATTGCACTACTAACAAGAACTAACTTATTCCATTTTGAACTGAACAATAACACGAGATCTGTTACATTACACAACGCAAGACCTACTTATACAGTACTCCGTTACACTGTTGCATTGTATGCTTTAAAGACATATCACATATGCATTATATACAAGAACTAAGTTAATTCGCTGTGCGTTAAAGGCATAAAAAAATAACATATACATTGCAACGAATACAAGAACTAACCTGTTCCATTGCACTGCATACAATACCAACTCATTTCGTTTTGCTTTAAAGAATCATATATAAACTATACACTGTTTCGCTGCATTGCATTCATTGTATTCTAACTAAATCCGATAGACAATGAAAGGAGAATACTAACAAAATCTGCTGCTGTATTGCAAGAAATAACTTTTTTCCGTTGTGCACTGAAGAATAACACTAGATATTTACTGTTATGTTACATTGCACCTCACACAAGACCTAACATACTACGTTTTGCATTGAAGAATATAACATTTAAGCTGTTATCTGTTTCTTTGCTTTGTTTACAAAAATTAACATATTACGATGTGCATTGAAGAATAACATATCTTATGCTCTTTTTCAATGCATACAACAACTAAATAATTTTGATGTGCAATGAAGAGATAACATAACGTGTGCTGATGTATTGCATTACATAGAAAACATAATTAATCCGTTGTGCATTGAAGAATAAACATATGCTCTTTTTGACGAGATAACACAACATATTTGCTGTTGCATTGCATATACAAGAACCAACTCATTCCGTTGTACATTGAGGAGATAACATATGTATTGTTGCATTGCATTGCATTGTTCTTGTGCAATGAAGAGATAACATAACATGTCCATGTTCATTAGATTACAATCACGAACTTTGAAGAACTGACCTATAAGCTATGCACTGTTGCACTGTATGCAATAAAGACATGTTACATAAGTGCTTTTGCATCGCATACAGGACCTAAGTTAATTCGTTGTGCGTTTAAAACACAAATACAATATGTGCTGTTATATTGCAACGGATAAGAATAAGAACTAAATCTTTCGTTGTGCACTGAGATATGTACTGCTGCTTTGCATGCTAGAACTAACTTAATCTGTTGTGCAATAAAGAGATGACACAACATGTGTTTTGTTGAAATGCATTGCATACAAGAGCTAACTCATTCCGTTGTGCATTGATTGGATAACATATGAGTGCACTTTTATGCACTCATGTCATTGCATTTTATACAATTAACTATATTGTGCCTTAAAGAGATGACACATGTGTGTTGTTGCAATGCATTGCATACAAGAGCTAACTCATTCCGTTGTGCATTGATTGGATAACATATAAGTGCACTTTTATGCACTTATGTCATTGCATTGTATAAAATTAACCATCTTGTGCAATGAAGAGATGACACAACATGTGTGCTGATGTATTGCATTGCATACAAAACATAATAAATCATTTGTGCATTGAAGAATAAACATATGCTCTGTTTGACGAGATAACACCTCATATTTGCTGTTGCATTGCATATACAAGAACCAACTCATTCCGTTGTACATTGAGTAGATAACATATGTGTTGTTGCATTGCATTGCATACACGATCTAACTTAATCCATTGTGCTTTAGAGAATCACATACACTGTGCACTGTTTCACTGCATTGCATTTTTTGTATTCTAACTAAATCCGACATTCAATGAAGAGAAAAAACTAACATATGTACTATTGTATAGCACTGCATACAAGAAAAAAGTTTTTTTCCGTTGTGCTCTGAAAACGACATTTGTTCTTTTACACTGCACTACACACATAACTTACTCCGTTTTGTATTGAAGAACATACATAAGTGTTTCACTGTTTCTTTGATTTGTATACAAAACCTAAGATATTCCGAAGTGCAATAAAAGAGATAACATATGTTATCACATATGTGCTTTTGCATCGCATACAAGAACTAAGTTAATTCGTTGTGCGTTTAAAACACAAATAAAATATGTGCTGTTATACTGCAACGAACATAATAAGAACTAAATCTTTCGTTGTGCACTGAGATATGTACTGCTGCTTTGCATGCTAGAACTAACTTAATCTGTTGTGCATTGAAGAGATGACACAACATGTGTTTTGTTGCAAAGCATTGCATACAAGAGCTAACTCATTCCGTTGTGCATTGATTGGATAACATATATGCACTCATGTCATTGCATTGTATACAATTAACTATATTGTGCATTAAAGAGATGACACGAGTGTTGTTGCAATGCATTGCATACAAAACATAATAAATCCTTTGTGCATTGAAGAATAAATATATGCTCTGTTTGACGAGAAAACACAACATATTTGCTGTTGCATTGCATATACAAGAACCAACTCATTCCGTTGTACATTGAGGAGATAACATATGTGTTGTTGCATTACATTGCATACACGTTCTAACTTAATCCTTTGTGTTTTAGAGAATCACATACACTGTGCACTGTTTCACTGCATTGCATTTATTGTATTCTAACTAAATCCGACATTCAATGAAGAGAAAAAACTAACATATGTACTATTGTATAGCACTGCATACAAGAAAAAAGTTTTTTTTCCGTTGTGCACTGAATACGACATTTGTTCTTTTACACTGCACTACACACAAACACCTAACTTACTCCGTTTTGTATTTAAGAACATACATAAGCGGTTAACTGTTTCTTTGATTTGCATACAAAACCTAAGATATTCCGAAGTGCAATAATAGAGATAACATATGTTGCATTGCATACAAGAACCAGCTTATTCCCTTGTGCATTGAAGAATAACATATCTTATGCTCTTTTTCAATGCACTGCATACAACAACTAAATAATTTTGTTGTGCAACTAAGAGATAACATAACATGTCCATGTTCATTAGATTACAATCACGAACTTTGAAGAACTTACCTATAAGCTATGCACTGTTGCACTGTATGCAATAAAGACATGTTACATAAGTGCTTTTGCATCGCATACAGGACCTAAACCATTCCGTTGTGCATTGATTGGATAACATATAAGTGCACTTTTATGCACTCATGTCATTGCATTTTATACAATTATCTATATTGTGCATTAAAGAGATGACACATGTGTGTTGTTGCAATGCATTGCATACAAGAGCTAACTCATTCCGTTGTGCATTGATTGGATAACATATAAGTGCACTTTTATGCACTCATGTCATTGCATTGTATACAATTAACTATATTATGCATTAAAGAGATGACACATGTGTGTTGTTGCAATGCATTGCATACAAGAGCTAACTTATTCAGTTGTGCATTGATTGGATAACATATAAGCGAACTTTTATGCACTTATGTCATTGCATTGTATAAAATTAACCATCTTGTGCATTGAAGAGATGACAAAACATGTGTGCTGATGTATTGCATTGCATACAAAACATAATTAATCCGTTGTGAGTTGAAGAATAAACTTATGCTCTGTTCGACGAGATAACACAACATATTTGCTGTTGCATTGCATATACAAGAACCAACTCATTCCGTTGTACATTGAGGAGATAACATATGTGTTGTTGCATTGCATTGCATACACGATCTAACTTAATCCATTGTGCTTTAGAGAATCACATACACTGTGCACTGTTCCACTGCATTGCATTTACTGTATTCTAACTAAATCCGACATTCAATGAAGAGAAAAAACTAACATATGTACTATTATATAGCACTGCATACAAGAAAAAAGTTTTTTTCCGTTGTATTCTGAATACGACATTTGTTCTTTTACACTGCACTACACACAAACACCTAACTTACTCCGATTTGTATTGAAAAACATACATAAGCGTTTCACTGTTTCTTTGATTTGTATACAAAACCTAAGATATTCCGAAGTGCAATAAAAGAGATAACATATGTTATCACATAAGTGCTTTTACATCGCATACAAGAACTAATTTAATTCGTTGTGCGTTTAAAACACAAATACAATATGTGCTGTTATACTGCAACGAACATAATAAGAACTAAATCTTTCGTTGTGCACTGAGATATGTACTGCTGCTTTGCATGCTAGAACTAACTTAATCTGTTGTGCATTGAAGAGATGACACAACATGTGTTTTGTTGCAATGCATTGCATACAAGAGCTAACTCATTCCGTTGTGCATTGATTGGATAACATATAAGTGCACTTTTATGCACTTATGTCATTGCATTGTATACAATTAACTATATTGTTTATTAAAGAGATGACACATGTGTGTTCTTGCAATGCATTGCATACAAGAGCTAACTCATTCCGTTGTGCATTGATTGGATAACATATAAGTGCACTTTTATGCACTTATGTCATTGCATTGTATAAAATTAACCATCTTGTGCAATGAAGAGATGACACAACATGTGTGCTGATGTATTGCATTGCATACAAAACATAATAAATCATTTGTGCATTGAAGAATAAACATATGCTCTGAGATATGTACTGCTGCTTTGCATGCTAGAACTAACATGCAATCTGTTATGCATTGAAGAATAACATTCTTATGCTCTTTTTAAATGCAGTGCATACAACTAAATCATTTTGTTGTGCAACTAAGAGATAACATAACATGTCCATGTTCATTAGATTACAATCACGAACTTTGAAGAACTGTGCAATTTTATGCACTCATGTCATTACATTGTATACAATTAACTATATTGTGCATTAAAGAGATGACACATGTGTGTTGTTGCAATGCATTGCATACAAGAGCTAACTCATTCCGTTGTGCATTGATTGGATAACATATAAGTGCACTTTTATGCACTTATGTCATTGCATTGTAAACAATTAACTATATTGTGCATTAAAGAGATGACACGTGTGTTGTTGCAATGCATTGCATACAAGAGCTAACTCATTCCGTTGTGCATTGATTGGAAAACATATAAGTGCACTATTATGCACTTATGTCATTGCATTGTATAAAATTAACCATCTTGTGCATTGAAGAGATGACACAACATGTGTGCTGAAGTATTGCATTGCATACAAAACATAATTAATCCGTTGTGCATTGAAGAATAAACATATGCTCTGTTTGACGAGATAACACAACATATTTGCTGTTGCATTGCATATACAAGAACCAACTCATTCCGTTGTACATTGAGGAGATAACATATGTGTTGTTGCATTACATTGCATACACGATCTAACTTAATCCATTGTGCTTTAGAGAATCACATACACTGTGCACTGTTTCACTGCATTGCATTTTTTGTATTCTAACTAAATCCGACATTCAATGAAGAGAAAAAACTAACATATGTACTATTGTATAGCACTGCATACAAGAAAAAAGTTTTTTCCCGTTGTGCTCTGAAAACGACATTTGTTCTTTTACACTGCACTACACACAAACACCTAACTTACTCCGTTTTGTATTGAAGAACATACATAAGTGTTTCACTGTTTCTTTGATTTGTATACAAAACCTAAGATATTCCGAAGTGCAATAAAAGAGATAACATATGTTATCACATAAGTGCTTTTGCATCGCATACAAGAACTAAGTTAATTCGTTGTGCGTTTAAAACACAAATACAATATGTGCTGTTATATTGCAACGGATAAGAATAAGAACTAAATCTTTCGTTGTGCACTGAGATATGTACTGCTGCTTTGCGTGCTAGAACTAACTTAATCTGTTGTGCAATAAAGGGATGACACAACATGTGTTTTGTTGCAATGCATTGCATACAAGAGCTAACTCATTCCGTTGTGCATTGATTGGATAACATATAAGTGCACTTTTATGCACTCATGTCATTGCATTGTATAAAATTAACTATATTGTGCATTAAAGAGATGACACATGTGTGTTGTTGCAATGCATTGCATACAAAACATAATAAATCCTTTGTGCATTGAAGAATAAACATATGCTCTGTTTGACGAGATAACACAACATATTTGCTGTTGCATTGCATATACAAGAACCAACTCATTCCGTTGTACATTGAGGAGATAACATATGTGTTGTTGCATTACATTGCATACACGATCTAACTTAATCCATTGTGCTTTAGAGAATCACATACACTGTGCACTGTTTCACTGCATTGCATTTATTGTATTCTAACTAAATCCGACATTCAATGAAGAGAAAAAACTAACATATGTACTATTGTATAGCACTGCATACAAGAAAAAAGTTTTTTTCCGTTGTGCACTGAATACGACATTTGTTCTTTTACACTGCACTACACACAAACACCAAACTTACTCCGTTTTGTACTTAAGAACATACATAAGCGGTTCACTGTTTCATTGATTTGCATACAAAACCTAAGATATTCCGAAGTGCAATAATAGAGATAACATATGTTGCATTGCATACAAGAACCAGCTTATTCCCTTGTGCATTGAAGAATAACATATCTTATGCTCTTTTTCAATGCACTGCATACAACAACTAAATAATTTTGTTGTGCAACTAAGAGATAACATAACATGTCCATGTTCATTAGATTACAATCACGAACTTTGAAGAACTGACCTATAAGCTATGCACTGTTGCACTGTATGCAATAAAGACATGTTACATAAGTGCTTTTGCATCGCATACAGGACCTAAGTTAATTCGTTGTGCGTTTAAAACACAAATACAATATGTGCTGTTATATTGCAACTGATATGATAAGAACTAAATCTTTCGTTGTGCACTGAGATATGTACTGCTGCTTTGCATGCTAGAACTAACTCATTCCGTTGTGCATTGATTGGATAACATATAAGTGCACTTTTATGTACTCATGTCATTGCATTGTATAAAATTAACTATATTGTTTATTAAAGAGATGACACATGTGTGTTGTTGCAATGCATTGAATACAAGAGCTAACTCATTCCGTTGTGCATTGATTGGATAACATATAAGTGCACTTTTATGCACTTATGTCATTGCATTGTATAAAATTAACCATCTTGTGCAATGAAGAGATGACACAACATGTGTGCTGATGTATTGCATTGCATACAAAACATAATAAATCCTTTGTGCATTGAAGAATAAACATATGCTCTGTTTGACGAGATAACACCTCATATTTGCTGTTGCATTGCATATACAAGAACCAACTCATTCCGTTGTACATTGAGGTGATAAAATATGTGTTGTTGCATTACATTGCATACACGATCTAACTTAATCCATTGTGCTTTAGAGAATCACATACACTGTGCACTGTTTCACTGCATTGCATTTATTGTATTTTAACTAACTCCGACATTCAATGAAGAGAAAAAACTAACATATGTACTATTGTATAGCACTGCATACAAGAAAAAAGTTTTTTTCCGTTGTGCACTGAATACGACATTTGTTCTTTTACACTGCACTGCACTACACACAAACACCTAACTTACTCCGTTTTGTATTGAAGAACATACATAAGCGGTTCACTGTTTCTTTGATTTGCATACAAAACCTAAGATATTCCGAAGTGCAATAAAAGAGATAACATATGTTGCATTGCATACAAGAACCAGCTTATTCCCTTGTGCATTGAAGAATAACATATCTTATGCTCTTTTTCAATGCACTTGCATACAACAACTAAATACTTTTGTTGTGCAATGAAGAGATAACATAACATATGTCCATGTTCATTAGATTACAATCACGAACTTTGAAGAACTGACCTATAAGCTATGCACTGTTGCACTGCATGCAATAAAGACCTATCACATAAGTGCTTAGCATCGCATACAAGATCTAAGTTAATTCGTTGCGCGTTTAAAACACAAATACAATATGTGCTGTTATATAGCAACGAATATAATAAGAACTAAATCTTTCGTTGTTCCCTGAGATATGTACTGCTGCTTTGCATGCTAGAACTAACATGCAATCTGTTATGCATTGAAGAATAACATTCTTATGCTCTTTTTAAATGCAGTGCATACAACTAAATCATTTTGTTGTGCAACTAAGAGATAACATAACATGTCCATGTTCATTAGATTACAATCACGAACTTTGAAGAACTGTGCACTTTTATGCACTCATGTCATTACATTGTATACAATTAACTATATTGTGCATTAAAGAGATGACACATGTGTGTTGTTGCACTGCATTGCATACAAGAGCTAACTCATTCCGTTGTGCATTGATTGGATAACATATAAGTGCACTTTTATGCACTCATGTCATTGCATTGTATACGATTAATTATATTGTGCATTAAAGAGATGACACATGTGTGTTGTTGCAATGCATTGCATACAAGAGCTAACACATTCCGTTGTGCATTGATTGGATAACATATAAGTGCACTTTTATGCACTCATGTCAATGCATTGTATACAATTAACTATATTGTGCATTAAAGAGATGACACGTGTTGTTGCAATGCATTGCATACAAGAGCTAACTCATTCCGTTGTGCATTGATTGGATAACATATAAGTGCAGATTAGATTACAATCACTAACTTTGAAGAACTGACCTATAAGCTATGCACTGTTGCAATGTATGCAATAAAGACATATCACATAAGTGCTTTTGCATTGCATACAAGAACTAAGTTAATTCGTTGTGCGTTTAAAACACAAATACAATATGTGCTGTTATACTGCAACGAACATAATAAGAACTAAATCTGTCGTTGTGCACTGAGATATGTACTGCTGCTTTGCATGATAGAACTAACTTAATCTGTTGTGCATTGAAAATACAACATTACATGTGTGCTGTTGTATTAAATTGCATACAAGAGCTAACTCATTTCCGTTGTGCATTGATGGATAACTTATAAGTGCACTTTTATGCACTGTCATTGCTTTGTATACAATTAACTATCTTGTGCATTGAAGAGAGGACACAACATGTGTTTTGTTGCAATGCATTGCATACAACAACTAAATCATTTTGTTGTGCAACTAAGATAACATAACATGTCGATGGTCATTAGATTACAATCACGAACTTTGAAGAACTGACCTATAAGCTATGCACTGTTGCAATAAAGACAAGTTACATAAGTGTTTTTGCATTGCATACAGGACCTAAGTAAATTCGTTGTGCGTTTAAAACACAAATACAATATGTGCTGTTATATTGCAACGGATATAAGAAGAACTAAATCTTTCGTTGTGCACTGAGATATGTACTGCTGCTTTGCATGCTAGATCTAACTCATTCCGTTGTGCATTGATTGGATAACATATAAGTGCACTTTTATGCACTCATGTCATTGCATTGTATACAATTAACTATATTGTGCATTAAAAAGATGACACGTGTGTTGTTGCAATGCATTGCATACAAGAGATAACTCATTCCGTTGTGCATTGATTGGATAACATATAAGTGCACTTTTATGCACTCATGTCATTGCATTGTATACAATTAACTATATTGTGCATTAAAGAGATGACACATGTGTGTTGTTGCAATGCATTGCATACAAGAGCTAACTCATTCCGTTGTGCATTGATTGGATAACATATAAGTGCACTTTTATGCACTCATGTAATTGCATTGTAAACAATTAACTATATTGTGCATTAAAGAGATGACACATGTGTGTTGTTGCAATGCATTGCATACAAGAGCTAAATCATTCCATTGTGCATTGAATGGATAACATATAAGTGCACTTTTATGCACTCATGTCATTGCATTGTATACAATTAACTATATTGTGCATTAAAGAGATGACATGTGTGTTGTTGCAATGCATTGCATACAAGAGCTAACTCATTCCGTTGTGCATTGATTGGATAACATATAAGTGCACATTAGATTACAATCACGATCTTTGAAGAACTGACCTATAAGCTATGCACTGTTGCACTGTATGCAATAAAGACATATCACATAAGTGCTTTTGCATCGCATACAAGAACTAAGTTAATTCGTTGTGCGTTTAAAACACAAATACAATATGTGCTGTTATACTGCAACGAACATAATAAGAACTAAATCTGTCGTTGTGCACTGAGATATGTACTGCTGCTTTGCATGCTAGAACTAACTTAATCTGTTGTGCATTGAAAATACAACATTACATGTGTGCTGTTGTATTAAATTGCATACAAGAGCTAACTCATTTCCGTTGTGCATTGATGGATAACTTATAAGTGCACTTTTATGCACTGTCATTGCATTGTATACAATTAACTATCTTGTGCATTAAGAGATGACACATGTGTGTTGTTGCAATGCATTGCATACAAAACATAATAAATCCTTTGTGCATTGAAGAATAAACATATGCTCTGTTTGACGAGATAACACAACATATTTGCTGTTGCATTGCATATACAAGAACCAACTCATTCCGTTGTACATTGAGGAGATAACATATGTGTTGTTGCATTACATTGCATACACGATCTAACTTAGTCCATTGTGCTTTAGAGAATCACATACACTGTGCACTGTTTCACTGCATTGCATTTATTGTATTCTAACTAAATCCGACATTCAATGAAGAGAAAAAACTAACATATGTACTATTGTATAGCACTGCATACAAGAAAAAAGTTTTTTTCCGTTGTGCACTGAATACGACATTTGTTCTTTTACACTGCACTACACACAAACACCAAACTTACTCCGTTTTGTACTTAAGAACATACATAAGCGGTTCACTGTTTCATTGATTTGCATACAAAACCTAAGATAAGAATAAGAACTAAATCTTTCGTTGTGCACTGAGATATGTACTGCTGCTTTGCGTGCTAGAACTAACTTAATCTGTTGTGCAATAAAGAGATGACACAACATGTGTTTTGTTGCAATGCATTGCATACAAGAGCTAACTCATTCCATTGTGCATTGATTGGATAACATATAAGTGCACTTTTATGCACTCATGTCACTGAATACGACATTTGTTCTTTTACACTGCACTACACACAAACACCAAACTTACTCCGTTTTGTACTTAAGAACATACATAAGCACTTCACTGTTTCATTGATTTGCATACAAAACCTAAGATAAGAATAAGAACTAAATCTTTCGTTGTGCACTGAGATATGTACTGCTGCTTTGCGTGCTAGAACTAACTTAATCTGTTGTGCAATAAAGAGATGACACAACATGTATTTTGTTGCAATGCATTGCATACAAGAGCTAACTCATTCCGTTGTGCATTGATTGGATAACATATAAGTGCACTTTTATGCACTCATGTCATTGCATTGTATACAATTAACTATATTGTGCATTAAAGAGATGACACATGTGTGTTGTTGCAATGCATTGCATACAAAACATAATAAATCCTTTGTGCATTGAAGAATAAACATATGCTCTGTTTGACGAGATAACACAACATATTTGCTGTTGCATTGCATATACAAGAACCAACTCATTCCGTTGTACATTGAGGAGATAACATATGTGTTGTTGCATTACATTGCATACACGATCTAACTTAATCCATTGTGCTTTAGAGAATCACATACACTGTGCACTGTTTCACTGCATTGCATTTATTGTATTCTAACTAAATCCGACATTCAATGAAGAGAAAAAACTAACATATGTACTATTGTATAGCACTGCATACAAGAAAAAAGTTTTTTTCCGTTGTGCACTGAATACGACATTTGTTCTTTTACACTGCACTACACACAAACACCAAACTTACTCCGTTTTGTACTTAAGAACATACATAAGCGGTTCACTGTTTCATTGATTTGCATACAAAACCTAAGATATTCCGAAGTGCAATAATAGAGATAACATATGTTGCATTGCATACAAGAACCAGCTTATTCCCTTGTGCATTGAAGAATAACATATCTTATGCTCTTTTTCAATGCACTGCATACAACAACTAAATAATTTTGTTGTGCAACTAAGAGATAACATAACATGTCCATGTTCATTAGATTACAATCACGAACTTTGAAGAACTGACCTATAAGCTATGCACTGTTGCACTGTATGCAATAAAGACATGTTACATAAGTGCTTTTGCATCGCATACAGGACCTAAGTTAATTCGTTGTGCGTTTAAAACACAAATACAATATGTGCTGTTATATTGCAACTGATATGATAAGAACTAAATCTTTCGTTGTGCACTGAGATATGTACTGCTGCTTTGCATGCTAGAACTAACTCATTCCGTTGTGCATTGATTGGATAACATATAAGTGCACTTTTATGTACTCATGTCATTGCATTGTATAAAATTAACTATATTGTTTATTAAAGAGATGACACATGTGTGTTGTTGCAATGCATTGAATACAAGAGCTAACTCATTCCGTTGTGCATTGATTGGATAACATATAAGTGCACTTTTATGCACTTATGTCATTGCATTGTATAAAATTAACCATCTTGTGCAATGAAGAGATGACACAACATGTGTGCTGATGTATTGCATTGCATACAAAACATAATAAATCCTTTGTGCATTGAAGAATAAACATATGCTCTGTTTGACGAGATAACACCTCATATTTGCTGTTGCATTGCATATACAAGAACCAACTCATTCCGTTGTACATTGAGGTGATAAAATATGTGTTGTTGCATTACATTGCATACACGATCTAACTTAATCCATTGTGCTTTAGAGAATCACATACACTGTGCACTGTTTCACTGCATTGCATTTATTGTATTTTAACTAACTCCGACATTCAATGAAGAGAAAAAACTAACATATGTACTATTGTATAGCACTGCATACAAGAAAAAAGTTTTTTTCCGTTGTGCACTGAATACGACATTTGTTCTTTTACACTGCACTGCACTACACACAAACACCTAACTTACTCCGTTTTGTATTGAAGAACATACATAAGCGGTTCACTGTTTCTTTGATTTGCATACAAAACCTAAGATATTCCGAAGTGCAATAAAAGAGATAACATATGTTGCATTGCATACAAGAACCAGCTTATTCCCTTGTGCATTGAAGAATAACATATCTTATGCTCTTTTTCAATGCACTTGCATACAACAACTAAATACTTTTGTTGTGCAATGAAGAGATAACATAACATATGTCCATGTTCATTAGATTACAATCACGAACTTTGAAGAACTGACCTATAAGCTATGCACTGTTGCACTGCATGCAATAAAGACCTATCACATAAGTGCTTAGCATCGCATACAAGATCTAAGTTAATTCGTTGCGCGTTTAAAACACAAATACAATATGTGCTGTTATATAGCAACGAATATAATAAGAACTAAATCTTTCGTTGTTCCCTGAGATATGTACTGCTGCTTTGCATGCTAGAACTAACATGCAATCTGTTATGCATTGAAGAATAACATTCTTATGCTCTTTTTAAATGCAGTGCATACAACTAAATCATTTTGTTGTGCAACTAAGAGATAACATAACATGTCCATGTTCATTAGATTACAATCACGAACTTTGAAGAACTGTGCACTTTTATGCACTCATGTCATTACATTGTATACAATTAACTATATTGTGCATTAAAGAGATGACACATGTGTGTTGTTGCACTGCATTGCATACAAGAGCTAACTCATTCCGTTGTGCATTGATTGGATAACATATAAGTGCACTTTTATGCACTCATGTCATTGCATTGTATACGATTAATTATATTGTGCATTAAAGAGATGACACATGTGTGTTGTTGCAATGCATTGCATACAAGAGCTAACACATTCCGTTGTGCATTGATTGGATAACATATAAGTGCACTTTTATGCACTCATGTCAATGCATTGTATACAATTAACTATATTGTGCATTAAAGAGATGACACGTGTTGTTGCAATGCATTGCATACAAGAGCTAACTCATTCCGTTGTGCATTGATTGGATAACATATAAGTGCAGATTAGATTACAATCACTAACTTTGAAGAACTGACCTATAAGCTATGC
Source organism: Elopichthys bambusa (assembly GCA_037101425.1). Classification (NCBI taxonomy): domain Eukaryota; kingdom Metazoa; phylum Chordata; class Actinopteri; order Cypriniformes; family Xenocyprididae; genus Elopichthys; species Elopichthys bambusa. The sequence continues at coordinate 18,290,286 of CM074448.1, read as the reverse complement.
ACTGTTGCAATGTATGCAATAAAGACATATCACATAAGTGCTTTTGCATTGCATACAAGAACTAAGTTAATTCGTTGTGCGTTTAAAACACAAATACAATATGTGCTGTTATACTGCAACGAACATAATAAGAACTAAATCTGTCGTTGTGCACTGAGATATGTACTGCTGCTTTGCATGATAGAACTAACTTAATCTGTTGTGCATTGAAAATACAACATTACATGTGTGCTGTTGTATTAAATTGCATACAAGAGCTAACTCATTTCCGTTGTGCATTGATGGATAACTTATAAGTGCACTTTTATGCACTGTCATTGCTTTGTATACAATTAACTATCTTGTGCATTGAAGAGAGGACACAACATGTGTTTTGTTGCAATGCATTGCATACAACAACTAAATCATTTTGTTGTGCAACTAAGATAACATAACATGTCGATGGTCATTAGATTACAATCACGAACTTTGAAGAACTGACCTATAAGCTATGCACTGTTGCAATAAAGACAAGTTACATAAGTGTTTTTGCATTGCATACAGGACCTAAGTAAATTCGTTGTGCGTTTAAAACACAAATACAATATGTGCTGTTATATTGCAACGGATATAAGAAGAACTAAATCTTTCGTTGTGCACTGAGATATGTACTGCTGCTTTGCATGCTAGATCTAACTCATTCCGTTGTGCATTGATTGGATAACATATAAGTGCACTTTTATGCACTCATGTCATTGCATTGTATACAATTAACTATATTGTGCATTAAAAAGATGACACGTGTGTTGTTGCAATGCATTGCATACAAGAGATAACTCATTCCGTTGTGCATTGATTGGATAACATATAAGTGCACTTTTATGCACTCATGTCATTGCATTGTATACAATTAACTATATTGTGCATTAAAGAGATGACACATGTGTGTTGTTGCAATGCATTGCATACAAGAGCTAACTCATTCCGTTGTGCATTGATTGGATAACATATAAGTGCACTTTTATGCACTCATGTAATTGCATTGTAAACAATTAACTATATTGTGCATTAAAGAGATGACACATGTGTGTTGTTGCAATGCATTGCATACAAGAGCTAAATCATTCCATTGTGCATTGAATGGATAACATATAAGTGCACTTTTATGCACTCATGTCATTGCATTGTATACAATTAACTATATTGTGCATTAAAGAGATGACATGTGTGTTGTTGCAATGCATTGCATACAAGAGCTAACTCATTCCGTTGTGCATTGATTGGATAACATATAAGTGCACATTAGATTACAATCACGATCTTTGAAGAACTGACCTATAAGCTATGCACTGTTGCACTGTATGCAATAAAGACATATCACATAAGTGCTTTTGCATCGCATACAAGAACTAAGTTAATTCGTTGTGCGTTTAAAACACAAATACAATATGTGCTGTTATACTGCAACGAACATAATAAGAACTAAATCTGTCGTTGTGCACTGAGATATGTACTGCTGCTTTGCATGCTAGAACTAACTTAATCTGTTGTGCATTGAAAATAC